>JAPYZL010136863.1:0-29502 GCA_030522825.1 Platygaster orseoliae
AAAAGGTTTTTTTTTAAATAAATTTATTCATGACAAATATTTGTAATGAATTTTTTGTTGAATTTGTCCGGATTTTGGTGGCGCACCCTGTACAGTACTTTAAAATGTTTTAAAAAAATCTTAACTTAGATATTTTGGGATATTTAAAGAGAGATGAGAATTTGACAAAAAAAAAAAAAAAAAAAAAACAATGAATAAAATCGCTAAATACAGAACATTTCAAAAGTTAATATAATTCAAATCTAAAAGCTCAAAATTATACTATTCAATATATTAAAACTCGTCTTTTCATTTTTTCAGTATGTTTTTTAAACTAAATTATTTTTATCGTCACAGTATTTTCTTTCTGGCACTTCTTATTGGTTATTTATTGTTTTCTAATTAGATTTTTCACTTGATTTTAACGTCATGCATTTGTTTCTATTTTATAACATTCACTGAATTTTTCAGGAATTCGATGAATTATGCGAGTTTATTTTCAAATCTTCTCTTTTTATTTATTTTTGCAAATTACACGAGTGTATCTATAATCTTCTGATTATGAACAAATGTTCAATTCATAAATAACACGAATTGTTCATCTATCATATTTTTAGTGCTAAAAATTTTTTTTCTTTTTTTTGTTTGCTTGAAATTTGAGTCTTCTTAAAAATTTATCAAATTAATTCTTTCATCAATAATTTGAAAGAGTTTAAGTTCTCTTCATTTAGTTTTTTTTGAAGTTTTAAAATATATGAAAATGGTTTCAGAAAATTTTTTCCCTCGAAACTTTTTCAGGGTATAATCTCCGAAATTTATGACACAATTCAAGATCCAAGAATGTGCACGTTTAAATATTTTATAGCACTTCTTTTTGTATCTAAACGTGATATTTCGCTGAAAAATCTACAATGTTTTTTAAAACGTTGAAACATCAAATCGCACACTATGATGTTCCTAATTGCTCATTCTGGAACATGTAATCTGAAAAGTCATCACAAATTGTACTCTATCATGTGTCGTGTTAATATGGACAATTGTTTCTGCACGTGTCACGTAGTTTTCATGGTACGATATTTTCAATTGTTCGACACAATTTTCCAAAAATATGTTTCGTTTAACTTAAAAAAAACTTGTTTTACCATAATTTCATTGATTTTCGTAAATCATAAGCAATTTATGATCAGAATATGACTTCTACATTAAAATATATCAATTTATCGAACTTTTCTTTCATCTCACACTATCCACAAAGTTAGAAATTTTTAATTTAAAGAAAGCTTCTCCTCAGTTATAAATAAAATTCAAAATTTACATCTCGAAAACTAAGTTCTCACAAGGCGTGAGTACGATTTTACAAAAATCGTGAAAATTAATATCATTTTACACGATTATCTTGTTCGACACAAAGTTCTCACAATAAAATTCAATTAATTTAAAATGAAAATCACTTGGCTTTCAAATGAAACGTCGAAATGAGGAGTATAAATTAATATGACTGACAGTTATTGCGCGTGTTATTGCGAAGCGAAACATTAGCCGTTGATCGAGTCGATTTATCACTGGAAATCTTTCGAATAGTTAAAGCCTCCCAACGAAAACGCGTTAGCGGACGAAACGGGCCTGGCTTCTACGTATCGATTCTTGAAGACTTACAATATTGTACGCTACTTTCGAACTTTCGTATGCAGAGGCGCAAGTTATGTCACCGCATCGAAACGAATGTGACCCAAATCGCGCTTTTATAAACTTTTCATAAATAATTAATGACCCTCGCTAATCGGTCACGCATATTTCTGAAAAATTGCATGACATTTTTTTTCGTTTACAGAATATTTCAATGATGCAATGGATAAGGTAATGTTAAGTTTGATGCAACGAAAGTAATGCAACAAAAATGGATGGAACGAATTAAATAATTTCTTTGTGTACCCTCAACAACAAAAATTTAGAAATGAAAACGATTTCGATAAATTTTGGAAATTTTATTTTTTTATTTGGTACTGTTTTTATTGAATTGTTTTAATTTTAAAGGAAGAACTTACCTTTGAATGGCGCTGCGGCTGCGAGCATTTTTTGAATGTAAGGCCCAATGTTGGCGTGCTCGATACCGGGCCATTCGGGGCCTCCTTCTTGGCCACGCTGAAGTAAAGCTCTCAGAGACTCACCGCTGCCACTTTCGAGGCCCGAGAACCTTACAAGATCCTCCAGCGACAACAAGGGCTTCAGCAGTGCCTTCTCCACTTCCTTTTCCTCTTCTGCTCCGGAAAGTTCCTTGTCATCTGCCTGCAAAGTCAAGAATTTTTTCATTATACATTAGTTGTTTCTTGTAACATACTAGCAACCTTTGAAAAATGTCTTATTTTTGAAAAATATTTTTTCAAAAACTTTTTGGTGAACGTTAGTTGTTTTGTTGTTCGGAATTTTAAATGTCGTATGAGAAGTTAATTTTCCTTAATTGCAATTGATGGAGTGTTGGAGTTTTTGTTTTTTCAATTGTTAAGTAAAGTTTCGTTCTGGGGAAAAAAATCAGTAAGCTTTATTTTTCGAGTAAAATTCTCCAACTGTTATTCTTCCTATAAAAAAATCGAGAAATTTTGACATTGCGTCTGTTTTTTTTTGCATTTTTATAGTACTCGAATCTAAATAATCCATACGATTTGACATGAAACACCTTAACTGAAATTTGTTTCTCTTTCTTATGAAGAAAATTAATACAGTATTTCACTACTGACAATGAGTTATTCATGCTGGTGAAATTTGCATGAATTTGCAAGTTGAGTATTGTAGATTATGATATTTAGAAGTTACACCACAAATAAACTGTGTAACTAAATGAATATAATAGACTGATGGTTCATTTTCATGATGGTGTAAATCCGGAAAACTTTTTTTATTTTCGACGTTTGATACTTTTCTAGGAATCTCGTAGAAAACATTACAAACTTCGAGTTGAAATTGAATGAGCAAGTTTTCAGTGAATCATTTAGGAAGTGAGTAACATACCAATGACGAATTCACAGAGAAAAAAGTCTTTGAAAAAGCACGCCTCGAGACTGCTTGAATTTATCTTCTCTGCGCATTTGCAATCTCAAAATTTTGTGCAAAATAAAATCTCTATGGATAAATTGTGTTTTTTTTATTGCAGAAGATGTTGAATCTCTGAGTATCAATAATATTGAAGGGTTTGAACAAATTTCGATGAATAAGTTCATACGTTTTTGATTTCTACACTGCATGGACAAAAAAATTTTCGATTTTCACTCATTCAAACTTAACATACCTACAAAGAAATGAATCATATAAACTGAAAAATAACTTGTAAATTTTTTTACTTAGAGCGTAAGGTAAGCATTTAATTTTCGATCATTTATTACAAGCGCGTAGGCAGAAAGGTATTTTAAGTTTTCGAAGTCTTACCGAAATGAAGGTAAAATTTAATATTATTTCATGTAAAAAAATTGGAAAAATGAACCTAAGAATTAATAAAAATAGAAACATTATTAACTGAATAATAGTGATTTAAGAAAATGAAGTATTCAAAAAAAATAAGAATAAAAATAATGAAAATAGACGAAAATGATAAAAAATGTACGTTTACAAGAATTAAGAGAACGTACTAAATAGTTTTCTGTGAGTTATTATGCAATTTTAATAGAATTCTGAATTTCGAAAGTTTACCTACTCAAATATAGCAACAATCCTGGTTTCAGCAGAATTACATGTAATTATGAATTTTAAGATAACGTAGAAAAAAATTCTGAAAGAATGTTTTAACTCAGTGATTAATAGAAAAGAAACATGAATTTACAAAAATGTTGGAAATCTAAGAAACTTTGAACTATGGAGTTTCAAATTCAAGAAATTTTAGACAGACTTTCATAAAGTATCAAAGAGACTTTTGAATCATAAATAAACTCTTTCGAAATACGAATAGTATAATAATTCTATTAAGACATTTTTTCCGAAAAATTCAAACAAGATTCATCCATCTAATTTTCAGATATCTTTGAAAATACTGAAAATCTATTGAAATTTGTATTTTTGGGCATCAATTCCAAAAATGTTTAAAGCGTTCTACAAATAAATTAGAAATTTATAAAAATACTAAATCCTTAAAATCGTTGTAAATTTCGATACACTACTATCAAACTCTAGAAATAATAAATAAATAAACCGTAAAAAAAAAATGTAAATCATAGAAACATAATAAAGTCATGAAAATAGCAAAAATCACTGCAAAATTGTACTAATGAAATAAAGTACAGAACTTTCAGAAATGCCTAAAATACTGAAAAAATATTTTATTTGAGATTTCATGATTTTAAATTTTCAGCGATTTGGTTTTGCTTATGAGATTTTTGAAATTTACGAATTTCAGAGTTACAGAATTATATAAATATTGGTTTCCAGACTCAAACATTTTTCACATACGTTTTCAATGTAATGAAACTTGATTCTTGTGATGTTCAAGTCACTTAGGTAAGAATTTTGTCTTTTTCTAATATTTTTTACACTTCTTTATTTTTATAAAACTTTAGGTGTTTTCTGATATAATAAACTTTTATACAGCTTTATTGAATTCGATGCTTTAGGAATCAAAATATTTTACAAATTTTTATATACTATGAAAACGCATTTTTCGAAAAACCCCTCTTAAAATTTTTTCTGCCTACTTCTCTGATTCATTACTATGTTTTAGATTTTCAGACATATTGTTTGTTAGAAAAATTTTTCTCCACTACGCCGCTGACCTAAAATTTTGCATCGATCTTATGCGATCGTTGTTTTGCCCTTTTTTCCATCACGGAAAAAACGCAAGCCTCTTACTTACACGGCGTCGTTCGAATCGAAATCACGCGAATCGCGGCTAATTACAAGCCGAGACATGTGCCATTTTCGCCGGTTTTTCCCAAAAACTCGGCTCCAGTCTCGCGAGCTCGCGTGCCCCGAGCGACTTTTCGTTCCCACTGACATATGCTATTTAAAAATGCAACAGCTCATGCTCGCGGTCGTACGAAACACGTACTCGTGACATTTAACGAGAAAACGTGTAGACAAAAGTTCAGATAAAACGCGCGAGATAAATAGCTTTGGCCAAACGTCCAAGCCTTTTCCACTGGACGATTTAAAAATTTAGCCCTAATCGTTTTCGCGGGAAAGCCAATCGGATTACGCGATTTGCGCACTTTGTTCTATCGAGAATTCAACTTCCAAAATGTTTATTGCGATTTGTTTTCGTGGAATATTTTGAAAATGAGATCAACAGTTTTAACTGAAAAGTTTTCTAGGAAAATGAGTCGTTAAAATTCTGACAAGTTTGAGAATGTTTTTCAAGAAATAATTGACTCAAATCAGTTATTTGAAATATGTATTGGATTAATTTTTTTCAAGGATTTACAAGTTATAAATACTTTTTAGTGATGTAAGATATTATTGATCGAAAAAAAATATTGCATAATACTCGAAAAAATTGGCTAAGAAACGATGATTTTCCAAGCGAAAATTTTATCTTGCCCGTAAAGTTTTGCCATGAAAAAACGAGCGAGGAAGCATTTCATGGAAAGTTTCGCAACTTGTATAACTATTGATAAACAAACTTTAAAATTTGCCTACCGCTATTTCACGACTGTTATTCATCGCTATGGATTTAACGTAGGTACTAAACTGTTCTTTCTTTACACTGAAATTATGATGTGATTTTCTCTGACCAAACAATAAAAATAATTTTTATGATGCAAATTTGTAGTTGAGTGGATTTTTTCAATTTTCTGATAAAGAATTTTTGTTATTTAGAATCAAAGCAATTAATTCGATACATTTTTTTCAAAACCGTGAATCCTAGCTCACAATAACCTTTAATAACAACATCAACAACAACAAAAAAAAAAAAAAAAGAAAAAAAACAAATGTATATACAAACGTTGTGCCTTACTTTCAGAATTTTCGTGAAGGATTATAAAAAATGTCCCTAAGTCTTGGGAAAAATCTGCATAATTTTCCGATTATATTGCGAAGTTTTTATTTTTCATTCATTCCGAAGAATTACACGTTTTTTATTTTTCTATTATTCCTAATGTTGAAAAAATTTCAATGAACTTTTCATAAGTTTAAGTAGAATTTTCTTGAAAAAAATAATGAAAAAGTTTGTGAAAAATGATATTCATATTTTCAATAAGCGAACATTAAAATGATTGTTTTTCATGATTTCGTTTTTATCAAAAATTCCATTTCTACAGCTTTAAATTACGATGAATCGAAAAAAAGACCAAAAAATTTTTGAAAGGTCCATAAAATAATACGAAAAGAATGTAAAAATTGCTAGGAATATGGCAATACTTAAAATCTATGCAAAGATAATTTTCTCGAAAGTTTGTAGAACTTAAAATACTTGAGCATAAGACTTCTAGAAATCTTTAATTAAGAACACCATAAAAATATCAGAAAATTCTTCGAATTGTATAACTACAAAAAACATACATAAAAAAGTACTGAAAATCTATATTAAGTATTCTATTTTCTGACAAATATGATTAAAACATGAAATAGTCGAAACTTCCGATACTATAGCATTAAATTCTAAAAATTTATAAAGCTATGCACAAAAATACTAGAAATCGATAAAAACACTAGGATTTACAACAAAATTGTATAAATCACTTACTATGTGAATATTTTAAAATTATAAAAAGAAAAAAAAATTTTAGAACTCAAATTCTTACACTATTGAATTCTAGGGAGCTTTATGAAAACCCATAAGTTTATTAGAAAACCATTTAACTTGTATCAAATACGAAGAAATATGAGAAATGAAAAAATTTTTATAAGGAAACAATGCAGACCTCAGTTATTTAAAATCATAAGAATCAAAATTCTATAATATTATATACGTACATAAAAATGTAAAAATCTGGCAGCAAAACTTGTACATCTTCAAATTTTTGAAATTCAAAAAAATTCAGTATCGTTGTTTTGTAACCAGATCGTCAAAGATTGATAAAACATTAAAAATATCCAAGGAAATATATTTTTCCGAAAAACACCTCTCAAAAAATTTTTTTGCCCACATCTCCGACTGTAAGTAATCGATTATGAGTCAATTATCTTCACTTCCAAAATCGATTTCTTTTTTATGATTGTTAATGACCACACTCTAAAAAGTTAATTTTATTCTAAGATGCAACGAAATTAAGGCACAACTCAAAATTAAAATAGCATGATCCATTTTTTCCATGTTAAAATTTATTTTCAAGAAAGCAAGTCTTAAATCAAAAGAATATGTCTTGAATCAAGAATTATTTCTTTGATTTTCGATAACCCCGATAGAAAATGATTGACTCACTTTTCAATCATTCACATTTTCAACACCGAAATGTATCAGTCATTTGTACATCTTTGCATATTCTCATTTCCATAATTTTACTGTTGACCTATAATGTATCATTCATTGCACAATCAAAGTCAAATCGTGTATCAGTCAGAGAAACAAAAAATAATGTAGCTTGTTCATGATGCGATCGTCGATTAACTTGTGAGTGTGCCTTGAAAGAGCATTTTTTGAGCCAACAAAGACGTTGCTCTGTTTGATTCATGAAAGCACTATAAACGCAACATTCAAATCAGCACCAGAAACTTGCTTTCTAAGTGTGAAATATGATATTAATACCAATAAAGTTTTTATACCATCCAAACATTGCATTTTTCATTCTGCTAAAATTTATCGAAATTGAGCTCATATTTTTTTGAGAAAAAGCTTAAGTTGTCAATAATGCTACAATAATGTCACAATACTTGTAAATAATGCTACAATGTTTGCATCATGACAAAGCAAACTTGTAATGTATGAGTCGTACTCAAGTTTATACGTGGTTTACATGATTAATGAGGATTTAAATGACTACTTAAGACAGTTCATCAAAAAATCAAAAAATCGTGCTGAGTTCGTTGAAAAAGTCCGTAAAATCTTTGGTATGAAAGCAAATTTGACTACGAGAATATTGGCTGAGGAACCAAATACGAGTGAAAAAACTATTTGAAGAATTTTAACTGAATATTTAGGTAAAAGAAAGGTCTGTGCACGTTAGGTTCCACATGAATTAAAGGTAGACTAAAAAAGTTTATTGTTTTATGAAAAAACTGGGTTGTTCTCATCGACTACCCTCCGTTTCATCCGAACTATCATCGTGTGACTATTTTCTATTTCAAAAACTGTCAAAGTTCAAGTTGACTGAAAAAGAGTCAACTTGAACTTATTTTTAATAAACAACAATTCTTAAAGATATTACAATGTGTACTTTATTCTGTATCCAAAAATTTCATTGTTTTTTGGGACACATTGTGTTGAAGTTTTTATAGTTAGTATGGAGAGTATCTGAAAATTCGTACCTCGTCTCCTTGCGATGTCGGCGTGGGCGCGGACGCGCTCTGGGTCACATTGGCGCGATTCAGGACGCGGTCGTTGGTCGTCGTGGTGGTCGACGCACTCGTGGACGTGGTGGTGTTGGTTGTGGTGGACGTCGCCCCGGACTCGAGGGGATGCGCGTGTGCGCTCGTCAAGGACGCGTCCCTCTCGCGCTCCATCGCGAGCTTGTAGACTTTGTTGCGAAGGGTGCTCCTGGGTATTCCATAGATGACCGCCGCCCTTCTCGTCCCCAATTTTCCGCTTTGAATGTCCCTCAGGGCCGCCTGCAACTCTTCCTCAGTGTACGTCCGACGACCACTCACGGAACCCACCACGGGCACACCCGTTGACGCCGTCATTCTTGGTTTCGTACGGTAACAGGAGCTGCTTGAAAACAACGCGACAACAACTTTGAGCTTTCTCTGTTTTTCATCTCTTCAAGGGTTAATTTATATTATTTATCATTGGTTATAGTTCTGTTTTGGGTTAATGTTTTTTAATGGTATGATGTTTAAAGGTCTTTTTTTATGATTGATGAACTTTTTTTATGAGGTCCCTGATGGACGTTTTGAAATGATTTTAGAACTGAGGTTTATATCATTTGGAAATTTTCAGTAGAAGTGTAAGTAGTGGATTCATGAAATAGCAGGTTTCAAAGTAATTTTCTGCAAGATTGTGATGAATTGAAATTGTTGATAGTTGATTGAAATGGGAGTTCATGTAATTACAGAATCAGTTTGTTTATAATCAAAGTTGGTTATGTCTGCAAATGAAATGGATGATGTTGACTTAACTGTAATGAATTTGATGTTTGTTTGAAGGCATTTTTACATGATTGATGAAAGTTTTTAAAAGATGTTTTTTTTTTCACTTGAAAAGTTAGTTTTTCGTTCGAAGATTTTATTAGATTATAAATTTGTTGAGGCGTAAGTAGTAGCTTCATGAAATAGGAGATTTTAAACTAATTTTAGCAGGATTTTGATGAACATAGATTGTTAATGATCGACTAAAATGGAAGTTTATGTAATTATTGGGTCGGTTAGTTTGTTATCAAAGTTGGTAATGTCTGCAAATGGAATAGATAATGTTGACTGAATTATAATGAAAGGGGTTTTTGTTTTTGAATTTAATTTTATTTTTATAGTCATTGTAAGTGATATTAGTCAATCTTTAAAACAAAGTTAATGACTGAAAGATTTGATTTTTTGATTTAGTGATTCGAGTGCAGGGTTGAAGACGAAAAAAAAATTGTTGTTTTCACCCGAGTAGAAAAAACGAAAAAGTATACCGAGTAATTTTAGTCTACCAAAGTATACCAAAAGTTGATTCAAATATACTAATCAGTCTCCAAAAGTATCCAAAAGTATACCTATTGGCACAAATGCATACTTTTGGGTGACTTGGTAATCGAATCTACTTTTGGTTTACTTCGGTATGTTACTATAAAATAATAAGTATACCAAAAGTTGACTCGTCACCCAAGAGTATGCATTTGTGCCAATAAGTATACTTGGGGAGATCGGTTGGTATACTTTTTTCGGCAAAATCAACTTTTAGTTGACTTTGGTATACTCTGGTCGTTTTTTCTACTCGGGCATCGTAACGCTTATCTATGTAGAAAAAGGATAATTGTGGTTTATCGAAAAAAAGCTACGTAGAAGTACAGGATTTTCAAGAAATTTCAGAAATCTTCAATTTTTCCATATTCCAGTATATTTTAAATTAAATATTTTCATTCACAGAAAGACAGTCAAGTAAAGATAATTTTCATCAAATGTTTTCTAGGAAACATATGGAGAGATGATTTAACGATATGTTAATTAATAAAAATACAAAATTTAGCTAATAACTGTGAGAGTAAAAAATTTGATATATAATAAGTTTATGCTATTACTGAAAATTCATAATAAGTTTATTTAAATATGGCAGTTATTTGGAACAGTTATTTTTAATAATAATTTCCTATAGTAATGAATTATACCAATAAGAGCTTTATTTGACAGTATTTTAACAACAATCGTTAATTTAAGTACTAATTGACAATTTTTACTTTTTTACAAATGAGAAATTATTATAAACTGACATTTCGTATTTTCGTATATCACGATAATGCTCTATTTATAAATGAGAGTTATTCTGAAAATTGAAAATAATTGAATTTTTTTCTAATTCAGAAAAAGGGAGTCTCAAAAAAAGATTTTTTAATGTATAAACTAAATGAATTAAGATAAGTCAAATTTTCATGTCAGACAAAGTAAATAAATAGATACTTGATCTAAAAACATGTAAATATTATTTTGTTCTTTTTTGAAATTCAGCTAACTCTGGTGTATTCACAAAATTTATTTACAAATGAATAGCATAGTATTGTTTAAAAAAAGTTAAATTCACAATTCATCATCACTAAAAACCATTGACTTTAATTAAGAGTTTTTTTTTATTTTACCTATAAACTTTTTTTTTGAACCATATTTTAATCTATCATACAGAAAATACATTTCATCAAAACAGTACTTGATTTCCTAAATTTATGTATTTATCTTGCTAGCGAGATATATACAAAAAAGCAGCATTTTTGTTAGTAAAGAAGACGTGGAAAAGCATTGGTTTCAGGAGAAGCAAATTCAGCCCGGAAAATGCGCGAGAGGAACGGGATCCAGATATTGCGACTTAAAATAACGTGAAAATACGCGCGCTTTAACAATAATCCTCGAGGGAAATTACAGTGCTCGTTTTTTTATTGCGATTCATTCTTTGAGTATCCAATTTCTTATTGATTTCATCGCTAATATTCAATATCCAAGGGACATTATAAATTGCATCGGCCATTGTTTCGCCGATTCTTCGTTTTTACTATTTTTTTGTTGATGGGATTTCTATCTTTGTGGCCTCAAGAAACATTAATTAGAATTTCTTGAAATCGTCGGTTGTTTTTTTTTTAAATAACAGTTATATTCCTAGCTGATAAAAAAACTTGTCGAAAAATGTATGTTATCTCGAGCAATGTCGAAGAAATCTCGAGCGCGTGCCAATTTATGAAGTCGTCATCGGAATTGACATTACAAGGGGGCAATTTACAGGCGATATTTGTGTCACTGGGCTTCGCAATCGAGCTCGATTTCTACTTCTGTTTGAGCTATGTGATTTATAATCGCACGTGTTCACACCAAGAATACATTCATCGTTAATGTATAATTTTAGTGCATTCTTGAAGAGGGGTTAATTTATTTGTACAAATGCACAATCGTTTTTTAATGTGATTGATCAATTATTTGAATAGTGATTTTATTTTAAGTTGTAAAATGTAAATTACTTCAAGGGGAAATAATGGAAAAAGTTTTTATTTTATTTTAAATATTTAAAAGAGATTGTTTAATATTGGAAACCATAATGCACAATAAAGTTTCGAATTTCGAGTCAAGTGTAATAATTGGAAAAACACGTTCCTCCCTGAATTTTTTGAGATTTTTGAAAATAAGACATAACAAATATTTTGAACAAGGTTTTTCCATACTTTTTTAAAGGTGCTAGTTTTTTTTACTGTGAGAAAAAAAATTCAGCACCCAATAATAACAATAAAATATTGTAATAAGGAATCGGTCTGAAATATTGTATTTTTTGCTCTTTGTTTATTGCATTTTTTGTTGGTTCATATTGTTAACATTGTCAAATTTTAATACGGTAGTAGATATATGTTGTAGCAATTCCAAAATGTATTGCATTTTACACCATACTAATCTGCATTAAAAAAAAACTTTAATAGTTTCGCCAGTTTTAAACTTATACAGTTCTTTTCCTTCAAAAAAATAAATGTTGGTTCTAGCAACAATTAATTTAGTGAAATATGGACCGACCAAAGTTTTCTTAATTAAACACTATAATTGGCATAATTCTGACTTTGGTTGTCGTATCCAAAACTTTGGTTAGTCTAAATTTTACTTAATTATTTAGTTGCTGGAACTATAACTTTCTTCCTGTGTTATAATTTTGTGTACTTTCTCATTTAAATATTCTTATTTCAAAATTATTTAGATTGTGAAATTTTGTTTTACAGTTCGTAATAAGATACCAATTTGTGCTGTGGACATATACTAAAACACATAGTATTTTTTCTCTGATAGTATTTTAAAAGTCACATTGTACAAATTAAAAAAACGAACAATGCAATAAAAAATTATTAAGTTGATGATATTTTTTTATACACAAATATTGAAAAATGTGCACTAGATACAGTACGGTTTCCATTGTAAAAATTTTATTTTTTTTTTTATTATCTCTTAAAAACTGACAAACAAACAAAAATTTTCACAACACAATACTGAGTAGGAAAAAATTGCGAAATTTACATTTACATTGGAAAAGTTACAGAATTGCATACTTTTCAATACAAATGTGTCAAAAAGTACTTTTTAATATTCAATGTATTGTATAGCGTATGGAAAGTGACAGATTTTTGAAAAACCTTTTTTCAATTTTTTCAAAGAAGTAGAGAACAGCGGTTACTTTTTCTACTCGATATGAAAATATGAACTACCAATTACTTCTCATGCACTAAAAAGTAGAGAGAATGGAAAATTTTTTTGACAAAAGAAAAAGTATCGAATATCACATTTTAAAACTTGTAATAGCTTAAATTCAACCATCATAAAAATATTTTTACGATCATCAAATATACAAAAATCGTTTGAAGATATTACTCACGCTAATAAAAGTTTCTACTTATTCTGTTTGATTTATTCACTTTAAAGGAAAGCTCTAAAATTTGAGCTTTTATTCAACCAAGCTCTATCAATAACATATACAAAAGGTGAGTTCTTTCTTTTTGAAACGCACGTAATCAATAAAAACCGCTGCAGTGAATTTGAAGTAAACCTTTAATAATGTGCGAAATTAGATCATACATCTGCTTATTTCTCTGGGCGTTTAAATCGCGAGCCACTCGACGCAGCTGTTCCATTCGCGTTACCTTAAACCCAGCTACGGTTTAACTTATATTCAAGCTTTGCATGAATTATTTATCGTTGAGCGCCTTGCAGCTTTTAGGGTTATGAAAAAAACACCATTATTCAGGTTGCCCTGAAAACGAGAACGATAAGTACAATAGCATTTTCCGAATCCTGTCAAACGTAAATTGGAAAAATCAAGCACTGGAAAGTTGAAAAAAAATTTTTTGGTTTTATTGATTTCGGGCTTGAGCATGACTTCTAATCTTGCGAATTCACGATTACAGTATCTGCGTGGGCGTTGCCTCTCCTTGATAATTTTTGTAATCTATCGAATGCGGTTTTGGTGTGGTTTTTTTCCAACTAATTCTTTAAATTAATTAAAATTACTTATTTTAGTATTTTGATTTTCAAACCTGAACAAACTTAGAAAGAAAAAATTATTTGTACTTGAAAAATTTTTTTTTCCTCAGAGTCTCACTGTGTCTTGATGTAATTGTGAAGAATTTGATGAAATCTTGTGATTATATAATTGTGATCTCAAAATTCTGGCTGAATGATTGGTTGAAAAAAAGCACGAGCCTGCACGAGCTCGAACTAGGTGGAAAATGAAGAGAGGCGGCGGGGGCCCGGGGCGGGAGCAATTTGTCTTGCGGCGGCGATAAGATTAGGAGCGAAAGCGTTGGCCCACCGACCTCTCCCGACGATTGTCCGTCATCGCGGATCAAGCCCCGTGCATGTACGCGAGTACGTCGACCCGGCCAAGAATCTCAGATAAAAGTGCATTTTGTCCACATTCGCGTACGATACCGCTGCGATTTATCGGCATTTTTATTGTTTTTCACTTCGACTTTCATTCCCTCTTATTTTCTCGCTCCCGGGAATTACGCCTTGGCCATTATTCCCTTTTCTCGCGCGATAAAAGGTCTAGAATGTCTTGCAACTGAAATTTTCCATATCATTCTGCACATTTTGCTGTAGCAGCAAGATGTGCTATTTTGACACAACTTGAAACGACTCTTCAAAAAAATGTTGTCTTTGTTTAAAGAATATTGTTCTTTATATAAATAATTAAGAAAATAAATGATATAAATCATTATGATATTATTCATATTTATTTTTATATGTTTATATATATATATATATATATATGTATATTTTTATTAATTATTTATATTATTATATAATTCAATAAGTCCAACTCGCCTCTCGAATAATAGATTTTTATTTCTGAAAAATCCAAAAATATAGAATTTCACAAAAAATCACTATAGTAATCCCGCTTCTTACGATCTTGGTGTAAGACGCAGAAAAAAAAATCATGTAGGTCGCGGGTTCGCGGAACAGAGCCGTCTTTGATATCGCGCCGGAAATGCGCCGCAAGAACAAGGAGCATCGAGCTGCATTCGGTGAAAATTTCGCATCGCGGGCATTGTCGTGGCGCGGCTCCGTTTCGTGACATACCAATATATCTTATCACGCCGTTTAATTGCGCGAATTGTGGGCCGGAGGTCGAGGGGAAGTGGGGTCGCATGCGCTCGCCGATTCACTCATGCTCCACATTACACGCACGCGGGCCGCGCGCAAGCTTGTGTGCGTCGGGCATTCCACCTCGATTAGATCAATTACCGTCGCATTAATTTTCCGACTTCGTACATGTGTCGTTTTTCTCCGAATTCCATCTACGCCTAAGACTCTGGTATAATCCAAGATTGTTAGAAATGTTGTGTTTGAATTTGGTTTTTAGATGAATAAAAGGTCTTAACAGATTTTTGTATATACATCGGTATTTTTACAGAAAAAAAAGATTTGCTGTAGCAGTAAAAGAATATGTGCTGTTTCAACACAACTTGATGGGAGGGATTTTTTTTGCAGTAGTAGCTTTTTTTTGTAGCCAGAGCACAGTATTTATAAAAAAAATTCTATTGCAAAGTCATCGTGCTCTGGTAGCAAGAAAGATTTGTTGAGGCAACAAAAAAATTAGTTACTGCAGCACAAAATAATTCTTTCTGTTTAGTTAAGTTCAAACAGTAATTTTTTTTGTTTATACATAGAATCTTTTTTTTTCGTATTGAATAATGGTTTATTTTATTTTGAACAATGATATTTAGTATCATATTTATGATATCGATATTTGATTTCATATTCGCTATGATCGATATTTTAGTTTAAAAATTATTCCGATTATTCTTCGTATCGTAAAATAAGGGCAATAATAAATTATTGCTTTAGAGCCAAAAATTGTCATCACCAATGAAAAAATTCACATGATCCAACAAGGTATTTTATATTATCAAGAATTACAAACAATTTAAAAAATCTCTTCTAACCAACCATAACTTCTTTAAAAATATCAAATAAAAAAATTATCAATATTAATTGCTCTGTTTCAAGTTTTAAAAACCACCAGAAAAGAAAATTTCACTAAAATAACACATTGAATTAGCATAAAGAAAATCATAAGTGACTTTTGTAATTGTAATTTTTTTTTCAAAGATTGTCGTAAAAGTGATATTTTATGAAAAGAGATTCTTGGAAATATTTGTAATTTAAGAAATACTAAAAATATTAGAATTCTATAAAGAATTTTTTCTCGGAAAAATCCAAACAAATGAAGGGTGGGGAATCAAAAGGGCCTAACCCACTTTTTGATAAAGCGTATTTTCTTTTAAGATAACATAAGAAAAGCACCTTATTGAAAAGTGGGTTAGGCCCTTTTAATTTCTCACCCTTCAAATATAAACGATCTTTAAAATTCGGAATTCTAGACCATGGAATTCTAAAAAAAGGTTTATAAAAATTTATAGACGTACAACAAATTTATAAGACAATTAAATAAGCTACAATATCTTAGAAGTACTTTCAAAAGTACGAAAATATAGAAAAATTAGAAAATATTAAAAATCTACGTAGATCTAATTTTCTCAGACATTTTTCATAATACTAGAAATAATTATATTGAAATTAGAATCTTAGAGCATTGAATTCTATAAATCTATATAATAGTCTTCGATAAATTGGTGTAGAAAAATACAAGAAAATCGAAATCATTGTAAACTGTAATACTTTAATATAAAATTCTAGAAATCTGTAGAGTGAATGATGGAAATACAAGAAATCTATAAAAATACATAAATATTACAAAATAGTATAAAATAGCATAAAGTACGGAAATTTCAGAAATTTATAGCATACCAAAAAAATATTTGTTTTATTTGAATTTTATGATTTTCGATATCTGACGATTTGCTGTCGGTAATAAAAAATTTCAAATTTTACAGATTTCGGGATTTCACAATTATGATTGAATTCATAGTTTAATATTTTTCATATACGTTAATTTTATTATATAGTGGAACTCAATTTTCATGACTTTCAAGTCTCTGAAGTTAGAATTTTGTCATTTTCTAAAACTTTGAGTATTTTTCATATTTCGTCATCATTTATACAACTTCAAGGATTTTTTAATATGAAAAATTTCTATATATCTTTCTGAAATTCAATTCCTGGGAATCAAAGTATTTCAACAATTCTCAACATTTATTAGATTTATAAGAAAATAATACCAAAAAACATATTTTTGAAAAACCCAAACGTACGTTTTTTTTGCCTACGTCATAAAAAAAATCAATTTCAGACAATAAAAATATATATATATATATATATATCACTCCTATCGCAAACGTGAATTAATTAATCATCACAACAATATGTCCTTTTCTGGCGTCAAATAAAACTCTATCCTTCCTTCCAAAACATATTTGACATCTTTTTTTAAAATAACCTCAAAAATCAACCATTTTCATCAATGTGATTTTCACTAGTTCTGTGAGAAAGCTATATCCATATCTTTCCAAATTCGACTTAAGATTTCCTATCTCTCCCTCTTGTATGTCCCCAAAATGTTCAGCACACTCCGGATCGCGGGGAATGCAGGATATGTAACAGTAGTTATTCAAGGGTGAAGGGGCAGGAAGGCGGTGGCACGTCCATGAGCGAGAGCAATGGAGGTGTAGATTACGGCGCGTACTAATAATAGACGTTGATAAAAATTTGACGCGCAAAATGCGCGAGAGTTGGTCGGGTCGGGGGGAAAAAGCCGAGCGAAAAACACGGGGGCAATGGACTTGGCGGTGGCACTTTTACTCTTCTCGTTTTCTGCAACGAGGCTAGCGTGGATTCACCGTGACCCTCGCGGGCGCTATATTGTGACGGGCGCGCGCGTGTGCGTGCGTGAGAGCAAGACCGAGATGTACCTACGTATATCGAGTGCGTTTACACGAGCGATAAACTTTCCGGATAAGGAAGTCGTTCGCGCCGGGTGCCGTCGACCTCGTCGGGGTTGCGATTTCCCCGCCTCACGACAGTGCCGCCAAACTCGCTCACCGAGTTTTCTACGATTTTCCGTTAAAGGTTGATGTATTGGTCACGGATACGAGCGAGATGGAATTGTTCGAGGGTCGCGTGATTCCGGTGATTCGAAGGAGATTTTATTGGACTTAAATCGAGTCTCAGTCGAGGAAACTTTTAGTTTTATTAAAAGCAATTTTTCCGATATTCTTAGTCAATTCATTTTCTCGAAAACATTTATGTTGTTGTTTTTATTATTATTGTGCTGCTTCTTCTTTTTTGTTATTATAATTATTTTATGTTATACACGGAGAGAAATAGTTTGGTTATAGCAACTATTGATTTAGTAAAATATGGACCCACCAAAAGTTTAGGTACTATAACCAAAGTTTCTGTTATAGCAACCAATGCTCAGTTTTCATGACTGGTCATGAGGTTATAATAACAAATAATTTGGTTGTCCTGCTTAAATATTTGGTTGTACTACACAAAACCTTGGTGGGCTCATATTTTTGAAAATCAAAGGTTAATGTAACCAAAAATCACTCTCCGTGTATTTATATTTCAATAAATAATATCAAAATAATCATATTATAATATAATTTTATGTATATTTTTATATAAATTTATTGATAAATATAGTAATATTAAATTTATTTTCTCTTAATTGTGACTTAACGTTTGACTACTTTTGAGTCCTTTTCAAGACGAGCGTATTTTTTACATGACATTAATAAAGATTTTTTTAATATTAAATACGTATCACAAAATATATATTTCTACTTATGTCTGTATGATAAGAAAACCTTATGAAATAAAACGAAATTATAAAAAAAAAAACGTAGATCTTTAAAAGGGATGAAAAGTAGTCGAACTGTGGACATTATGATTCAGATAAAATAAATGGACTTAGAATATCGAAAAAGTTGTTTTTAATAATCATAAAAATCCAGTGATAATTACAGAAAAATTTTTTGAGTTTTGTTATTATTTTTGCGGGGTTTTAGGAGAACGAACAAAAAAAAAAGGGGGGGAAATGAGGAATAGCTGACGGTTTAAGGATTTTTCGAGAGGAATAGTTCTTCATTTATTCCTCAAAATAGAATTTGTCAAGAATTTTTCCTGATATACTCGCTTATTATTCTATGCTACTCTAATTTTTTTTTACTCTGCATAAAATTTCATCGTTTTTCTAATATCCTCATTTTTATTATGAAATTGTCATTCTTTCTTCGAAATTTTAGAAATAGCTAGATACGAATAGCGCTGAGAAAAAAATCTAGTTTTTTCTGACATTATATGATACAAAATACTAAAATATTGCAATTTTTATAATATTATTGAAAATTCCGTCATTTTCATTCTACTCATTACAAATCTGTATAGTAAAAATCGTTATATTGTTTAAATCTCATAACAAATGCTAGTTTTTTCTTAAAAATTTTGAAAGTTGTAAAATATACAGAATGAAAACTGTACTACATAAAATGTAATTGTTACTACACTACTGTACAGGATTAAATATCTGTGTAAAATATTTTACCTTTCGTATTATACTATATTTTCTTCACTACGAGAAAATATTATACATGTAAGTAAATGCACAGAATAATTTAATATCTTACAAAAATATGGTATATTAGAAAGTACAGAAAAATATAGCAAAAAGAAGTATGCAGATCTGAATACTAGTGAAATTATAGTAGAAAATGCTATATGTACAGTATAGTTATTGCAATAAAATATATCTACTACTATCATATGATTCGAAAAGTTTATTACATTATATTACGAAAAAGGAAATAAATATCTATCGAAAATTACTATATTCAGATTGATTCCACACTAGAATACAGAGTTGTAATAATTACCTAATTTTTTTCTTAGTATGATCTTATATACTGTTTGCTAGAATATTGATATTGGTCAAATGTATATGGAGCCTTCGATATACATAGAAGAAATATATAAAAAATATCAATCATCATAATAATCTCCTGTCTAAATCAATATCAGTGTCATAACACTTTTACAACAGCGAAATATTCGCTCACTAATTGGTCATTTCCTGAATGACGTGACTTTTATAATTTTTGTACATTTCTGATTGATAAATCTAGAAAAGTTTTAAAGAAATCGATTTAAAAAATGGTGATTCTACTAAAAACCTGATTACTGGACTCACAGTTTTAAAAATAATTATTCATATCGATAAACATAACTGTTTTGTGTTTGCCAAAGTACAATTTCATAAACAACACATTAAAACAGTAAATTGATAACTTTTTGTATTAAAAAACCCTTTAAAGAACATATTTACTCAAGTTGCGATCATACCGATAGATTCGAAAAAAAGCATTCAATTTTATACTTTACACTTCCGATATTCCTACTGAAGAATTTTCACGGATTATATGTGAAAAATTACAAATCCTCGAATTCTCTTTTTTCTACTGTTTCGCGTATTTTCTGGAGCGTGAAAACGTTCACCATATCAAGTCGAGAGTAATTACAAAACGCAACCATTAATTTTCCAAGTGTATAAATCAGCAGTTTGATTAAAAAGAACGATAATTATTTATTTATTACTTTTATATTTCAGCTGACTCGGAAAAATCCACTCTCTGATTAATTTCAGGTATTGATACTATCGATATCGCATAGTGATAATCGATACTTTTTTAGCATTCGAAAAATCGCATTGGTGTTTCCCCACAATGAAGACAATCAAATGAAATTTCAGGACGATGATACCGCTCTAAACTTCTTGCTCTGGGTTTGTTGAAACAAGATTGCGAGGGTTTCGACTTTCATCTGAGTGATGAAATAACACACAATCTGCGCGAATTATTTCGGACGCCAAAACCGCTATGACTCATTTCTAAGATTAAGCACTTTCTTATGCATGTTTTTTCGTGAATTATTCTGATGATGTGAAGAATTATTTGATTGTACAAACATGTATGATACAGAAAGTAGGTTTCATGTGAAATACTAGCCGGGAATATCACAGACTCAACTAGAAAACAAGATCAACAACGTAATTTCGTTGGTTTGCGAACTCTGCAAACTCATCCTGCGAATCTACCTTTTACATTTCGAGTTGAGTCAGTTTTCCCTGTCTAAGATAGTCAAGTTCCGAGAGTTTACGTCCGTAAAAAGATAGTTTTGTAATTACTTAACTATTTTTTGTTGGTAGTGACAATTTCATCCGATACCCTGTCCTTCCTCCTTTTGAGTCTAAATGTAATAAACACAAAAATTTCGTAAATTCAAAAGAAACGAGGCAACGAAAAATAAAAAACTGTGCGAAGAAAATTGCAGATGCGAAAAAGTGCAGAGTAAGTTATAATTAGTGGATTATTGGAAGAAGAAAAAAGAAAAATGATGAACCGAAAAAACGTCTTTAAACTTAATTGAGATGGTTGCGAGAATGTTTTAGCTTAATTGCAGCAACACGTGTCTCGAAAAGAAAGACGAAGAAAAATAAGTCGTGAATTATAAAGAACCTGAGACCGAAATACGTCAATTGACAAGGACAAATCTTTGGAAGTTTTGTATTCCCACGTACCACTTATCAGAGAATCGATATCGGTTTCTTTATTCCGCGTTCAAGACGCGCGAAATGTAATCCAAGTTTCTCGAGCGTGGAATGCGAAAATTGCACGTACGCGTATTTCAAGACGTTTTCGGCGTTTTTCAACATGCCGATAAAAACGTTGACGTTTTTCGCGAACGTGTCATTAGACTCGATAAAATTCTTCCATTATTATTTTCATTTTTTCAACCAATTTTTTTCAATTACGTCAATTACGTGCTCTAGCGCGAGATTAATTCATTAATTCACGGAAAACTATATTGTTCTCAAAAGCGCTTTGAATTATTTATCATCCCAATGCGTGTGAAAGAGATATTATTGTTCATTTCGACGGTGATTTTAATTATACGCGCGGTAATATTTGCAAGTTAATTCGAGGATAGAATGGATTGAGATAATTTGATGTTCCTGGTTAAACTCACTTGAAGATGCTCTTGGGGTCGATGCCTGGTAGAGGCATTCGTAGAGGTATTTTCTGTTGTTCTAATAAGGATATATTGTTGTCCTGAAACAAACACAATGCGAATACTTAGGTTCAAAAAAGTTTTTCACTTTTAAAATGATAGACTATGCGGAGATTTTTTTTTAATGTTGAAATTTTAAAAAATATAAATATGTAAATGCACGAATATATTATTATATCATACACAGCGAAAACATGGAAATAGAAAATATAAACTTTTATAAAATTTATTGATATATCATATTTGAATCATTTTTATGTCATATATTCATTTTTATTATTCATAATTATTTTATATATTCATATTCTTTTTTGAATAAAATGTTAGAAATATCTTCGCACGTCGTTTGAACAGCTGGTAATAATTTTTTTATTCAATTTTTACGAGCTATCTGATAGGTAATGTCTTAATTGGATTCATTCGTAAATTTTGTATAAAAAAATATGTGAGTCACTTTTTTTATTAAATGTGATACATAAGTAAAGTTGTATTAAAAATATCTTTGAGCAAGGAAAATAAATTTTTCTGTGATTTTGATTCGTATCAAAATTATTACTCATTAATATTCGCTGTCATGATATTCTAAAAAACAATTGTTATAAAATAGCTCATAAAAAATGCAAGTACAAAAAGGTTTATTCTTATAGTTGTTCAAACTTGATTGTATCAATTTGTGAGCTTCAAGTAATACAGAAAGAATTCAAAATTATACTATGGAGAGTTTTAATTAATAAAAAGTTCTTGGTCTACATAAAATTTTAGGTGGCTTTTGGAGGTAACGTGTTAAAAATAGTAAAAAACAGGTTTAGTGATAATGTAAATTGCTACGTTATTTATGTATTGAAAAAAAAACTAGAAAAATCGGAGTACACTATAAATCGAATGAAACCATCATAATAACACTTTTTTTGCATTAAAATATCACCTACGCTTAATAAATAAACAAAAAGTGGAAATTGACATGAAATTTTACTTTAAATTATACACGTTAAAAATGACGATTTTTGTGAAAAAAATAATAACTTTGAAAAAAAAAATAGTAGTACGTAGTAGTTACGTTTTGATATTTTATCGTACAATATTCAATATTTAAAAAAAATTTTTGAATTATTGTAATAAAAATTGAGTATCATTTGAAAGATCCACTAGAATAGTTCGTGGACAGAAAATTTTTTAAATGTTAATAAAATTTTTTTACAAATATGAAATTCGGAAGCATATTTACTGCAAATAAACGTTTCTCTCGGTGTTGACATCTTATAATTATTAAGCTAAAGCTTAAAAATAAAAGTATTTCCTACTTTTTGAATTGTTTCAATGTAAGACCAATAGTATTTATTATCAGCGAATGTTTTATTTTTTCTTGTAGTAACATTTTACAAAGTTTTCAAATTACCTCCTACGCTTCAAAATAGAAAGAAGCAGTGTTTGCACGAAAACGTCAAAACATACAATATATTTAGTACATATGGGTTTCCGTATGTAATAAATTCCATACAAGACTTTCATTCAAACATTTTTTTACCTCGAATAATTTTTTTTCACATAGTTCAACTGGAAATAAAAACATGTATTTTTTTATTTCATCATTATATACAAAATATTCAGTTTATGAATTTTTAAACTTTTTATGTTCAGAGGAAGTTACTGTTAACACCAGCGAATATACGAAAAAGTATTGAATTTGAAAAATATCAAACTATCATGAAACATATTCTTTTTTCTCAGCTTTTGAGAAAGGATACTACAAATCGATCTAAGTAATTATTTACAAAAATTACCATTTCTTAAACAAACTCATATTTTTCAAACTTGTATTTGCAAAAATGTTTGAATAACGTTTTATTGCAAAAAAATTTGAAAAAAAACCTACCTAAGTTTAAAAAATGGTGAGTTTTTTATGAACAATTACTTTCATTGATTTTTGGTATCCTTCATTCGACAGCTGAGAAAAAAGCATATGTTTCATGATGGTTTGATATTTTTTAAATTCAATACTTTTTCATATATTAGCTAGTGTTAACAGTAACTTTCTCTGAACATGAAAAGTTTCAAAATTCATAAACCGAAAATTTTGTATGTAATGATGAAATAAAAAAATACGTGTTTTTTATTTTCAGTTGAACTATGTGAAAGAAAATGATTCGAGGGAAAAAATTTTTTGAATGAAATTCTTGTATGGAATGACCCATATACATTAATTTTATTGCTTATAATATTGAGTTAACCGTAATTAAACAAGTGGCAGAGTGCATTGAAATCATGTAACATAACTTGTTTGTTCTTGCTTTGAAATTTTTAGTTGATTTATGGGTAGTGCACTATTTTATATTAAAAATTTCAAGTCATCATTGTATCAATTTCATCGAAATAATCAGTATTTTACTATACAATATTCAATACTTAAAAGGTATAATTGAATTATTGCAATTGAAATTTGGTATTATTTAAATAAACTTCTAAAATAGTTCGTGAACTTCTTAAATGATAATAAAATTTCTTGACAAATATGAAATTCAGCAGCATATACAGGGTGCCCCAAAGTCAACAATTAACATTTTAGGGGATTATAGTTTGTGAAATTGTAAGATAATTTTCCCTTTGCCATTTTTCACAAAACTCAAAATCAAAAAAGATATTCAAGTTTGAAATTTAACCAATAAACACGGTCTTACGAGGAGTGGGGATATAAACGATTGACCAAAATTTACTGGAATTTTCTCCATATTTTTCTGAGTCGTAAAGTCCTTTGCCACTTTTTACAAAACTCAAAATCAAAAAAGATATTCGAGTTGAAAGTTTCAACCAACCACATTTCTCATTATTTCAAATTCGAATATCTTTTTTGATTTTGAGTTTTTTGGAAAACTGCAAAGGACTTTTCTACTCAGAAAAATATGCAGAAAATTTTGGTAGATTTTGGTTCATGGTTTTCATTCCTACTCCTCGTAAGAACGCGTTTATTGGTTAAATTTCAAACTGAAATATCTTCTTTAATTTTGAGTTTTGTGAAAAATGATAAAGTAAAAATTGTCTTAGAATTTCACAAACTATAAACCTTTAAAATATTAATTGTTGACTTTGGGACACCCTGTATACTGTAAATAAACGTTTCTCTGAGTATATGTAATGAGGGACATTGGTTGATTTTGAAAGAGTAGTACCTGAGAATTTTTGGGTTTGGCTGAGAGATCCAGCGGCTGGTCGGCCGCCGCGGCGTTGTCGTGGTGCGGCTGGACGCCGCCAACCGGGGGCGCCTCGCGCGGTGGCAGGCACCACTGCGGCAGAAGGGTCGGGTACGTACCACTAAGGGCGGCCGCCACCACGGACGCCGCCATCGGGTCGACCTGGACTAACATCGGGGACTCGGCTGATCGCGAACTGCTGCTACTGTCGCTCTGAGGACTCTGCGCGCCACAAAACACCAAGTCAAACATCCCTCCAAATCAACCACTCTTCTCCAATCCCCGCACATCGTCAACGAAATTCATATAACATCGAATCAACACTTCTTGAGAAATGGGGAAAATAAAAAGAAACCGTCTCATTTCGATACTCGATGCGACTCATGAATTTTTCAGGTTAGATACGCGGGAGTCAAAGAAACTCGTTGAGAAGTCATGGGATCTTTCTTGTTTGAAGTTTTCTTTTGGATGGTAGTGAGTCGTTGGGTTGCAATGATGGGAGAGGGTGGAATGTTATTTTAATGTTTAATTGAAAGAATTTGTGAAAACTGAAAAAAAAGAAGGGGTATTCTTTTTTGTGGAGTATAAAGTTTCAAGTATCGAAATTTACTTTACTTGGTTATTGTACTTCAAAATCACGACGCAGCATTGAATGTGCAAAGACATATACACCAACAACAATCTAGATATTAAGAATATCCTCATTGAAAAACTCACAAGAGGCGCCTGGTCGTCGTGCGGCAGTTTGCCATCGAGACAAAAGTAACACTTGTCCAATGGCTTCCAGTCTTCGGGGGGAGGGCTGGTGCGTCGGAGGAAGGTACTTAGCGACGACGTCGTCGTCACCGCACCTTCCGCCGCTTCCTTGTTCGTCACTTCCGCTTTCACGCTTTCGGAATCGCCGTTCTTCACCACGTCCGTGCTCCCGGGACCAGGCACTTCCTGGAGCTCCTCTTCTTTCTTTACCCTTAGCAAGCCTTGAGTCCCTTGTACCCACTCCAACTCGTTTTCCCCTGATCGTTCCTTCTGAAATTGATAAGTTGGAAAACAAGTTTTAAATACGTTTGAATCAAGTTCCATAAATACACTTGATTAAATCGAACCTTGGTCCCTTCGAAGTTGTTGGCCGGGTGCTCCCGTTGCCCGGAGTCGTTTTCCCTGAGCGGACTCACCGGCTTGTCCGCTTCCCGGTCGGGTTTGAGCCTTTTCTCGAGCTCGCTCTCGTCCTCGTCGTCCTTCCCCGAGGCCTCCTCGCCGTTTCTCTCTGCCTGTTTTTTGACGCTGTTGGTCGTAACCGTCGTCCCGGCGCTTGTCACCGTCGTCACCGTCACCACCGCCGTCGTCGTCGCGGTCGCGGTGGTGTCCACGTCCGCTGCGTCTACCTGCGCGCTCGCTTCGAGCTCGAGCTTGAGCTTGATGGGCCCGTCGTCCGCGACCTCCTCCTGGGGGTGCCGGTGGTTCGTCAGGCCCTTGAGATCCTGCTTGAGCTGGCCCGGCCGTAGCTGGGCCGCCTGGTTGAGAAGACCCGGGGGCGCAGGGAAAAGCCGGTGGTGGGGTGCTTGTTGCGTCGTCGACGACAGGTCGCTGCTGCGGGGGCCGCTGTACAAGCTGTCCTGGTAATGCTTCCATCTCCTACGGCCCATCAACTCCTCCGCTACCCGCTCCAGACCTGGAACAAGGTTGGAAACGAAAATTGAAAACTAGGCTGAAAGAACTTGGAAGAAATATTTCTTAATTTTTAGTTCCTTATAATGTTATATCCCAATATCGTTTGGAGAATGGTCATGGTTTCGAGTGAGATAAAGCTAGGATTTTGCACTGGTAATTTGATTGGTGTAAAAGATTGACGGCTTAAATGATTTATGTTCTGATGAATAGGTATAATATTATTAAGAAGACTGATACAGAGAACTTTAGATTGGGTGGTTTGTTACGGATATAGTTTTTTTTTTTTTTTTTGTTAGGTTTATCTACTTGTTTATTTTTATGTTTGGTTTTCTTATGTTGACGTGTTTTGAAATATGTTATGTTTTCTAATCTCACAATTGAGTTAGATTTTTTCCGTTGTATCAGGGTTCTTACTTTGACTCAGTCATATTTTATAGATGGCATCGTACTTTTTTCTGATTGACTGAGTAATGTTCAACGTTTTGATAAGGACTTGATTTATCGGGAAATATATCGTTTTTACTAACTTTAAGTAGATAGGGAGTGATTTTTCGTTGTTTTTTTTTTGATTTTTTGTGAAATTTTATTATTTATGTAGAGATCTTGAAATAGGCCCGATTATTAGCCAAAAGCTCGATGATGTTTTAATATTTGAAAAAAATTATTGAAATTTTGGATTGGTGTTATCAGTTACTTAGATTATTTAAACTACAAGCGATCATTCTTATAACTACAAGGTTGGGACTTTCGATTGGTCAAACCTTTTTTATTTCGGAATAACCAGCTTAAATGAAGTCGAGTAAATTTTATAGAAATAAATCGAGTTGAAAGAATCCTTATAAATAAAAATAAATAATGAAAAGACGAATGAAATGTGTAAGTTTTTAATGAAAATGAATAACGAATAAAAATGAAAGTTGAGTTACAAGATGAATAATGAGAAGCTGAAAAATATTTTAGAATTCAATTGAATTCAAAGATGACTTTACCTATATTGTCAATTTTCAAAATTTATTTACTGTAATGCATTATATTTATTTAATTAATATATTATTCATACACTGTATAATATACAGATTTCTGAAATTTTATAATTTAATTAGATAAATCCTAGAACATGACTTGTAACAAGGTAGGAAAATTCGACTAGTTAAATTTTTTTTATAAGAAATAATCAACTCAAATCAAGTTGAGTAAATTTTATGAACTTCTGTACATGTACTAGAAATACTAGCAGTCTTGAAATCTTCATAAAATTTTATGAAATTCAAGAAACATGAAAGAGTACTGAAAAGATTAGAAATTGAAAAGATGCTTTTAAATGCTTCTGATATTTTTTCGAAAATCAATATAATCTATAAATATCTATAAATCTTTAATAAAATAAATACATTTTTTTTCATTTATTACATTTTTTTAAATATTTTTTTCATCAATCTATGAAAATCTATAAACCTAAAAAATCAATTCAAATCCTAAGATGAATTCGTTGATTTCTAAAATGCAATACATCTTAGAAAACAACGAATAAATCTATAAAAATACTCAAAAAGTTTGAATTTTGGAAAATCTGACGAAATTAAATAAGTTTCGAATTAATTTGAAAATCTACAAAAATTCTCTAAAATAATATAACCTTGTTTACTAGAGCATCTAATTTGAGATATTTATATAGAAATCCACAAATACATCACAAAATCCTTCAAATCGTGAAAATTATATTTTTTCTTCAGACATCTGTATTTCCTTTTTTAAAATTATTTATGTATTATTTATAAAGTTTGAAAAAGTTCCTAATGATTTTCTAGATTTCTCTATGAATTATAATTAATTGATGCCCTAGGATTCAAGTTTTTTTTTAAATTTTCAAGAAAATGATATTAACGTTGTTTTTGAGAGTTAACGTGTAATCAGTAGTTTTTGTTATTCTAATTATTCATGGAAATTTCAAAGAATCTTTAGTATTTTGTACACTCTTATAAAATTCGAATAACAAAAATGTGATTTCAACCAATTTTATTAAATTCATAAATTTTCAGGGAATTTGCATCCTTCTCAATAAAATTTTCAAGTTGTAGTAATTTTTGGTATTTCAATATTTATAACAATTTTTCGCGTTTTCTAGTTTTTCATGGATTTGTAGTATTTCGATGCATCTCCTTCTCGATCTTTAAAATTTAATGATGTACGGTATTTAAAATTTTCAAAATTTTGACCCCATTAATTGATTCTCTGAAAACAATATTTTTCCTGCAATTGTTCAATAATTTTCTTTTTTATGAAATTCATTTATGAAATTTTTGAGGATGCTTGAGTATTTTATAGGTTCCATGTATTTTGGTTTATCACTATATCGATTTTTAGGATTCGATACATTTTCAAAGTTTGTATAGATTTCTGGGTGTATATAATTCGTTCAGATCAGATTTTTCATATTTTACACATATCTTGTTTTTTCATACTTTATAATGGTTATCAAAACATTTTGTTGCACTTTTTGGTATTTTCATAGATTTATAGTATTATTATAGATTCCTATACACGCTTATTAAAACTTGATGCTTTAGAGTTTAAAGTCCTAATAATTTAAGACTTTTTCAGACTTTTGATAAAATGGTTGTTGTATAATAGTATATTGTGCGACTAGTTGGAGAAGGAGAACATAATACTTTATTCAAAGACCGCAAGGAATATGTGATTGAGGAGGACAAAGGGTTACCTGACTGATTAACGCAACAATGGCCCTGGTATTTTTTTTCATTTCCCGCAAGTGCGGCTTTTCCCGAAATTCGCGAGGCATTAGCAGAGTATATAGACGTAGATATTTACTCTCACTTTCCTAAAAACCCATGATGCGTTGTTTTTCACTTTTTTACTTGTTTACGGTTGTTGACGTCCGGTTGTTTACGTCGTT
>JAPYZL010136911.1:0-11083 GCA_030522825.1 Platygaster orseoliae
GGTGATTATATTGTAAATTGAAAATAAACTTCAATAAAGAAAATAAAAACAATAAAATGTCTATCGATTTCTCTACGAACTTTTCCGACAACCTGATATAACTATAGGAAATTTCCGTTGTTTGAGGTTCAAAAATAAGGGTTACAAAAATTTGAGTTTTATAAGATATAGTATAGAATCACAGAATTCAGGCCTTGCAATTGTTTATTCAATGATTGTCATCAAAAGAGCACATGCAATAAAATCGGGGTTTCAAATACCAAAAACAGTTTTTCCGGAAATCTTGGTTCATTTATTATTAATATCCTGATATCTTGGATTTGACAATGCGGAGTCCGAGACTCGTTATATATAGATGTAGTAATGTTAAATTAAGTATCTAGAATATAACTAAAGTTACCAAGTTCTGGTGTCTTCAATACTGCAATGTAAAGTTCTGCAAATTGGATACTTCAAGTTTTGAATGTATAGAAATTCATATGATCATACAATTTCAAAGCATGAGAAATAGAATCTCAACAATCTATGATGTGAAGAATACAATTCAAACATTTACTCTTCGATACTACAGACTCTATCAGCTGTAGAAAGTGATAAATATTTCTCACCATCTCACTGTAAAATAATAGTTTCAATTACTGCTCGATGATGCTCTTGATTTTTAACCCGTTGCGGTCACATGGGGTCCAGTGGACCCCAGGCCAACTTCGTGTCTACGCACCTTCTTCGTAACGATTTAGAATAAAACTTGTGGCGCTCATCGAAAGTCATTTTTGAAGTCATTTTTGGACTCATTTTAGAGTCATTTTCTTGGAGTCAATTTTTGAGGTGTGACCGCAACGGGTTAAATAATAAAACAATACATCCTGAAGTTTTACATTCATGGTACCAGTACTGTCACATGTATATATACATACATATATATATATATATATATATATATATATATATATATATATATATATATATATATATACACACACACACATTACGTAAGAAAATTTAATAATACTATACTCAATAAACAAAATGCTGAATTCTTGAGCAGTAGAAGTTTTAATCGCTATCCCTTTGCTATTTGAGTTTGCAAAAGTACCATTTTCCGCGATTTTGCATACGTCGACCTTTGGGTGACGTTTATGCAGCGCCATTAAAGTGTTTGAAGTTTATTGCGTGAGTTATGCTCGCGAAGACATATAAGCGTATAAATATATATTATAGGTGTGTATGTAGATATTTACCTTTATTGGAGTACGACGTCGAACAATGAATCTGACTGGAGAGATTCATATTCGGCTCCTTTATCCGGCTCTTCATGAGAGCGTGAGAGAGTTCTGTATATTAGAGCAGAGCTCGGCAATTCCAACCATTCCGGAATCCAGCCGCGAGTTTGTCATTGAAATTCAAACAGGTCAGGAGTGAATAGATTTTTCTCGAATCAAAACATACCCTTGTTGAATTGAACGAATATTATTGCTTAAATGCACGAGCAGGAATTTTCATCCGTATTTCGGTGTATTAGAATAACGTTTCAGTATAATTATTTAGGAAATCAGAGGTTTGACTTTGAAACTACGACTTATACGAAAGAAAAATAAAATAGAAATGAATAATTTATTCTTTCGTTTTCACATTTTAGAAAAATAAAAAACTAGAAAATTGCAGTATTAAAAACACTTCAAATCTACTTTCACTTACTCTAATTTTTCACGTAAAATCTACGATAAGAGAGATTGCTGATAGTGGAAATGTTTTTTAATAGAGTATCGATCGTATAAAAAACGTGAGGAATGTGTTTATTGCGAGCAATGTTCATTTTCAGTTATTTAGTACCCTCACTGAAATTGATATTCGAAACTGTAATACTTGAGATTGTTTTTCTTTGTAACTACTTTAATATACATTTTCGCAAAAGAAAAGAACTGCGAAACATTCCGTAAAGAACGTTAATAAAATTTTTCAGATGCAAATACAAGCACTGCGTAGACTAAATTACATATACTAGCATTTTTTCTTAGTCGGCTGCATTTTTGCAATTTTATCTTAATGGCAATCGACAAAAGCAAGGTAGAAAGCGAAAACTTACAACTTCATATCTTCAATCTATTTTTCTATGTCTCGTACTTCTTGAAAGGGTTGATAAATTTCATGCATGTATCGATCGACTCGAAAAAGTCTCTTGAAAAATGATCTGTTTTTTTACAACAAACTCGGTCTAAAATAGTATGTAGTTAAATCACGTGATTGTCGAAGAACCGGAAAATTTCATGAAAAAAGAATTATCATACGATAAATTGCGTTAAATGTATTTGACTTTGTTAACAAATTTTTAAAAGATACAGAGAAATCATGAGAATGTTTGATAATGCTTCAACTAGTTTTGATGATTGGTAAAGTTTAATTTTTAGTATTAGGATCAGGAGTATCTCGACATATATTTTGAAATGTATCAATAAATATTTATTTAAACATTAAAACTTCTTATCATTTCACTTGCGACCCTTTTACATTATACTATAAGATTTGAAATTTCATAGATAAAAAGTTTGGTAATATTTTCATTCAAAAATATTTTCAACATTGATTTTCATTATTATATTGATTTCTTGCATTTGTATTTTTTTCTACTTTTCAAGTATTCTGAATAATTTTCGTATTTTTTAATTATTTTTCTAACGTAGTATGATCCTCTATCCTCTAGTATTTTCATAGGTGTCCAGTATCTTTCCAAATTCTTACATAAATTTATGAATTCAGAAACTATATTTGTTTTCATTTTCTCTATAGATTTTGTACATTCATCGAACTTTTTCGTTACTTGTATATACCATTTCATTTATGTATGACGCTATCTGAGAAAAAGGACCTACTACTGTCGATGAAATCGCAATTTGAATTTTAAAATTATTTGGAATATAAAGTTACATATTTATTAAAATATTTTACGAGTTGTAGCAAATCAAATTAATAGTAACTGTTCACAAGTGGAAGAGGCAGCTACTCTTTTTTCCTCCTGCTTGCAACTTCACTGATTCGGGTGTTCATTATCTGCATTTCTTGTATTGGGTAATATTTTCTAATTCACGTGTTTTGCATACTGAATCAAATTTCATGTGGAAGAAAAACTGATAAGTGAAAATTTTTCATGTAGAAGTTCGAATTTGTATATAAAATCAAAGCTTTACCCAAAAGATAGAAATTGCTTGATTTAAAAATTTTTTAACTGTAAAATACGAAGATTCCTGCAGAAATGTATTCAATATCGTGAATAACAGGATTTAAGGTAAAGAAGTTAAATCTTTTCAAGTTTAAATAATTCATATTAGACAAAGTCTTAAGTTCGGAAAAAAGCGGATTTTAGTTAAAAAAATTCAGAAATCAGCAGCTTTTGAAATTCCAGTTTGGGTTGAGATAAATTTTACCATCATATATAAAAATTTTTATAAGTTTGAAAATAAAATACTAAAAAAACGGAAGAGTTCAAATATTTAACCCATGATATTCATTTAACACTTTTTCTGGAAATAAAATCATAAAAAAAAAATAATTTTAAATCGATAGTTGGAAGTCACATTTTTAGTTAGTACTTAATACATTTCACTGAAAATCTAGTCAGCATATCCCAAAGTGCACATACAAATCACAGAGTCGTTTCGTACACTGAATTCTCGCACTTGATAAATTGACGCATGTAAATATCAATCAGTCCCAATCATATTTTTACGTCATCAATTCTGACGCTGGAATATTAAATAGATTCGGTGGGACTCGGAGCAGAATTAATTCGACATCAAGTGCGTTCAACTGAAACACGCATTATTTGGTCAATAGGATAAAATTGGATCATTTAATTTGTCACTGTAAATCACGGACTCGGATGTGCAAATATTTGAATTATTTCACGCTGCGTGGTCCCCGCATTTAAATAATTAATTGATGCGTCGGAAACCATTGTGCGCAATGTTGTAGAACCTACGAAAAACGAAAAATCACAGCTAGAAATTCCCCTGTTGCGGAACATTGTTTTGAATTGAGATATATAGTTGAAAACAGAACGAAACTTTGGACAAATTGAGGATGACATTTTTATTGGATCATGCAAGGGGATCAGAAATAAAGAGATAATAGGGAATTCAAAATTTTTTTTACGCAACTTTTGCAATTATTACAAGTTTCGAGATGAGGTACGAGTTTTATTTGTAATAGAGGGTTGTTTGAATATTTTACAAAATTGTTGAATTCCCAAATGTAGGAAATGATGTAAGGAGTATAAAGATTATTGTTACTTAAAATCAAATAAATCTAAACACACTTTATATTTATATGAATTTTAAATGAATATGCTTTTAGTTCGTCAATCTTAATTTTAAATCACAAATAACCTAAATAATGCCAATCAAATCTAATGTAAGTTCTTGATTTTTTAGAGTGAGAGATTGCTCAAGACAAATTTTTACCTTAAAATACAGTATATTTTGTATCCGTTATTGAAGTTATTTTGGAATAAAATTATTGGCTCAAATATAATTCAGTTTCATATAAAAAAATGAACTATTCTCAAATGATCTTTATGAACGTAAAGTTCAGCGTTTTCCAGAAAAATTATAATTTTAGTGAAAAAAAGTATTGGTTCTAGAATTTTCTTTACAAAAAATAAATATTTTACAAAATCTGAAAAGCTAAGAAAAACGGAGAACTTGAAAAATTTCTAGAATATTTTCAATTCACTTTTCGAACGCATTGAAAATGTCAGGAGCTCGAGTGAACAATTACAATTATTTTGAGAGCAATAATATATTACGACGAAGTGTAATTTACATTTTTCAGCAGTTTGCAAATGCTTAAATTTAACACAAACGTATAGGAAAATCTTTTAATTCGAATGATCTGTAAGTTCATATTACCGTATTTATGAAATTTTAAAGAAATACCTATAAATAAAAAAATTTAAGAAATTTTCGTTGAATGAGAAAGTTGTAATGGTTTTTTTCTGCTAAGTTTACAAAATTCCTTTCAAGATGGGAGGAAGTGAAACTAAATAATAAAAAGTTTTAAATTCTCTTCAGATTTTTAACCCCATTGAAAAAAGCAGGGAAAATTCAAAAATATGATTAATTGGTCCATAAATATTGATAGTTTCAATTTCTACAGAGCAGTAATGACTTCTATTCTAAAGAAAGTGTAAGTGTTCTGACAGTTTGCAGAGAAATCATTTTAAATAAACCATAAGCGAGTACAAGTTTTTTCAAGCTCATATCCAGAACATAAACTCCTGATGGTCGAAAAATGCATGGACATTAATAGTTTTTAAATAGCACAGAAAGCTTTTAACAATTTTCGAACCTCTTTATTCACTAAAACTGCTTCAAGCTCATAAAATATCAGCAAATTTGCGAAAAAATTTTAATTTATACGTAGTGAAAATAGAAAAACGTTCCAAAATTACAAAATACATTGTATAAGTCCCAAAACTATAAAAAAATTCTAGGTGTAGAGCTAAGTCTAAAAAGTAGATAAAAGCCATATTATATTCTCTGGGTATTCGGCATTTCTAGGAAAAAAACAACCGCAATTGATATTAGGTTGCAACGAAGAAAACTTTCAGCAAATATATCGAAATTTATGTTGCAAAATTTATTGGAAATTTGTAGTAAAACAAAAAAATTGTTTGCACATAGAAGTTCATTTGCTTATAATAATAAGAATTTCTATATTAAACGAAAAATTTCAATTCATAAAAAAAATGGTTTCAGATACTTTCTGTTCCTTTATGACAGATAAGTCGTGAAAATTCTTCTTAAAAACATTATTACTCATTCTCCAATCTAATGAATTTCTTGAATATCAGAAAAAGTGTCAAAAATCAAAGGATAAAGTTTCTAAATTCAATGCTAATCATTAAAAAACCTCCATAGTACGATTCCTAGATCTAACTTTAACCCATCTTTTGTCGATAGAGTATCATTTTACCTTCAATCAAAAACATATTTTTCATAGCAAAGAACCAAACCCCAATGTGCTTTCATACGTTTTCCTTCTCCTAGCATCATAAAATCCACCGATAAAACGCTCCCAAGCAAATTGCATTCTGAATTGCAAAAACCATCGTTGAATGTAAAAGACAAAACCATAAATGCTCGGGGAGATTGCAGCTTGAGAACTCTAGGTTAGGTAATCACACATTTCGAGATGAAAAATGGGACTTTGGGGGAATTGTGGTGGCATGCCTATGTATAGATGAACACATATATATTTGTACGCGCAATGTGGAGAGAGAAGATTAAAGCATCGAGAGCTTAGCTCGCCTACGTGACTTGAAATTCAAAGGATCAGCTGGCCATGCTTCCATTCATCGATCAATCTATTCTCTCTATCAGTTCGCGATCAGTCTCGTCATTGCGAGTGCCAAACATTATTGTTAACTCGAGCGTCAGTGTCGCACACTCAGAAATTCGCTCCATTAATTGCCACGTATAATCAAGAAAACTTCGGCTATTAATCAGCGCATCTTCTGGCTTGGATCGTTAATCAGCTGGAAGATAATCATTTTCCTGAATAACTCGGTGACGAGCTTCATTTTTCATAGATCCGATGAGTTCTATGGGATAATTTCGAGAGCGATACAAACTTCTTGTGTCCTTGATCATAATAAAAATGAGATACCAAAAAAGTTATCAATAAAGATCAGTTTCAATTTTTTCTCAATAGAAAAGAGCCATTGTTTCGACGTTTGAAAAAATGAACTCTCAATGAACTTTGACCTGGAAAGGTAATTTCTACCGGTAAACCCGAGAGGCAAGGAAACGGGACGGTGAAAAATGAATCGAAATTTCGGAAAATCCAATAGCAAATCAAGCGGAAATTGTCGGGCGAAGGACGTAAAAAGTACGTATGAAAAAGCGTTTTACCAGGGCTGCTCGTAAATACGAAATTCCAGATCTCACGAGGCGCATAAAATGGGACTCTGTCGATGTCAAGAGAGAATAAAAGAATAGTTTTAGCGTTTGGAGAAACTTGCTTTTGCTTAAATACCTATGAATCACTAAATTTTCTCGTTTTTTGCAAAATATAAGGTATGGAATAACTGTTTATTGAATGCAAAATGATTGATCATTTTCATGTTCGAAAAGACACCCTGAACTTCGTTTTCCAGGGTCAAGTTCTTTTTTTTTTCCACCCGACTCATTCATCTACCGAGCCGGAAAACACGACTCATTTTTTGTGGCGGAAAAAGTTAATTCGCTCTGACTTCTCTTTCGTCAATTATTTGATTTCGGGCCAATTTTTTGCCGCTGCCAATCCCGTCGCTGCTCGTTTGTTCCTGAGCTCCTCCAGCGACTGTCGAACGATGAAAATTGACGAGCGCGCTTTTTTCCTCTTTCATCGAATCACGCAAAAAGTATCGGGTCCGAGAAATAACAAACTACCCCGAAATTGACATCGACAAAATGTCGAAAGACCTGCAATTATCGGCTTTTTTCCTTTTTTCTTTTTCGTCAACCGGATATTTACTCCTGTTCACTCACTAATTTGATGGAGAAACAATTAGCTTCATAATATTTTTCATAACGACTTTACTCGGTTAAATATTTTGAATAAGTAAAAATTGGATAAATTTTTGTTTATAAAATACTGCCGTTTGAAGTTTTTGTGCTTAAATTTTTTCTTGCGATTGCCGATTATATTCATTAAAAATTTCGTATGTAGATGCATGTAGGACTTACTGATGAATTTTTTTATTCTCATAGCATATTTCGAAAAACAATGATGGCTTGAATAAAGTTTTTGAAGGATGAATACGAGTTTAAGATTTTTTCACTGTAATATATATACATATAACAGTACTTCATTATGTAGCGCAAGTTAACATTAGCGAATTCCAGATATTTTTAATTTTACTTTTAAAAATATAATTTTTCTCAGAATTTTTTATTGTTACATTATTTCAGTAATACAATAATACAAATTTTTCCGACAATACGACAAACTTGGTATCTACTGGAAAAACACTCTGCACAAAAATTTTTGAAACTACTCAAGATTGAATCAAAGTGCAATTCACGAGCAGACAAAACTGCACATTTCATCGTGATTCAGTTTTCCGATTCCACCTGAGATGGTTCAAAAATATCCAAGGTTTTCACATCTTCCGAGCACATCTTTATATCACTCTCGAATAGCGGAGCTCGAATCAGTTTTATCTTCAATGTAACAAATTGTCTGCTGCGTGTATTCGTCGTAGCACAAGATTTTTCAGCTTACTGGGGAATCGCTTAATAGTGTTTCGATACGTTTAATAAATGAATTTTTCACGTAACAAAGAACAACCCTATTGTGACTTTGAGACAGAGCAAAGTGACTTAAATTACTTGGAAATCACTGAAAAAAGTTCAAAATTCATTTTTATTATAATAATAACTCTAAATTTCGAGAACATGCTCTGCAATTGAACGGTACTAAAAAAAAGTTATTCTTTTCGACAACTTTTTATCTGCAGTCTGAAAAATTTCGCTAAACATGTATCGGAACATTGTGTTTCAATAACAAGGGAAACGGTAACAACCAAGTACATGAACGAATTATTCTTCGATTACAGTTTTACTGTAGACAAAATTTGTTTTGCATCAATAGTAAATATTCCCTCTGAAAAGTGCACCACAGAGAAGTACTTTTTCCGCCTCTCATTCCCCAGTCTTCTGAATAATGCAATACCTTTTGCGAACTGTAATTACTTATACATAAATAAACAGTCGAATTTCCCTCAATTACAAAGTTTGCCAGGATAAATTTTGCTCTTTATTACTTCTAAATCAGAGAAATGAGCTTAATTGAATGTCGCATATTTCAAACATTCATCTTAATGTTCAAGATACATGAATATGAATTAAAAATTATTGAAATCCAAATATCATCTAGAAAACGCATGATTCTAAATAAAGATGTCACAAAAGTGTTCACAATTTCGAAGCCTATCTTACGTCTCGTGAAAATTCAATTCATTTTCTTGTTTTTTTATTTTTTTTTTATTTTATCTTGTTCTTATGTGACATAGATTATTTTCTAAGGATAAAAAAATTTCGGAACAATTACGAGGTACTGTTTTGAAGTAATACTTACAATTCGAGGCCTCAGAAAAATAAAAACATTTGATCAATAGTTCGTAAAGATTTATAGTACTTTATTGTATAGAATTCTTTTCTTGGCTACCGGCTTCATTGCAAATATTTTTAGATTCTAAAAGTCTGCTGGAGGATTATTCAACTTTTTGTTAGTTATAAAAGTTTTCCAACGAAAGATGGATAGAACGAATATGAAATTACAACACGAAAAATGACGAACGCTTGAGGGCGAACAATTTTGATTTCGTAAAAATTCGTTTTCAGATGCCCGACCTGAATTGGTCAGTGATGAATGTGCGATTGAAAAATCATGGAAACGTGAACCATATACTAGGATTTCGATACCAATAAATACTGCACACGAAGTGCATCTGATAATGATATACTGTCACTTTTCAAGCCTCAAATTTAATTACATTCAATTTTGTAAATTATTTTAATTCCATTTTTCCAATTGCGAGATTGAAATATATAATTTAGGGTTTTTGTTTCGTGGCCGAGAAAATAATGTTATAAAAAGCATTTTACTACAGAGTTTTACTGTATCTATCTTCAACCAAAATGAGTAAGTAATCTAGCAAAGATAATATGAAAATAAACTTCTTCTATCAATTGTTGATTGATATTTCTAAAAAGATTGAAATCGGTAGTAGCATATTTCAATAATGAAAATCCACAATTATAAATTTCTTTTTACAGAATTTCAAAAATACGTTCAGTAACAATATTTGTATTGATTTTGTAAAACGTAAAATTATTTTTCGTATATTCATTCAGCATGAATCCTGTGAGCAGTTCATTATATTTATCTCAATCAATGTTCTTTTTTTCACCCATCTCAAAAAATTCCCATATTCAAGGATCTACGAAAATGTTTAATGAATTTGATTAAAAGAGCGTGAGATATGGCTTATCTATTTTAGCACTCGTAAACATCGATTTTCCGGCTTATTCAAGGCGCGCGCACTCATCTATATAGACAACGCAATACGAAAACTATCACGTTTGATCATCTCATGATCGAAAGGCGAAAGCCATCCCCGAATTTTATGCAATCCCTTTAATGCAGTTTTTTTATTATGAAAATTAAGCTCGGCAGCTTTTAGTGTGCTTTTACAGGTACTTCATAAATTTTCAATGACAAACTTTCTTTGAGAAAGCTTTTACCCCATTAGAAAAACTTTAAAAAAGTAAAAAAAGGTTGTTGGGTAGTACAGTACAAAAAATTTCGTTAACGTTTTGTTTTTTTCTTGCAACTTACAGGTACGGCATGTATAACCTTGATTAATATTGAAAAACATAGCGTAACAAAAAATAATGATATTAAATCGTCGGATAGACCGTATTAAGTTTTCTAATCTGACTTTTTGGCATAAATAAAAAATTATAATGAGATGAAAGGAGAGAGGTTACCGTTGTAGTCGATTTCATATTTACGTTTTCGATATTGTGAAAGAAACGCGATATAATAAATAGCACATTTACAAATACAAAAGATGGAATACGCTTCACTAAAAGTTGACAAAAAAAAACCCGGAATGAAAAATTGAAGTCTCCCGTTTAGTCTCCCAAGTCTCCGAATCTCCCGATAAGTCCCCCTCCGTGCCACTGGGAAGACTCTAGTCTCCCGAAAATTTTTCCCAATCGGAGACTTAAATCTCCCAACAGGAGACTTAACGGGAGACTTCAGTCTCCCATCGGGATACTCAAGTCTCCTAACCGGAGATTCAAATCTCTCATCGGGAGACCAGAGACTAGACTCCAGTCACCCAACGGGCGATTCAAGCCTCCCCAACGCTGAAAAGAAATATCGCAAGGATTGAATTTATCTGATAGATTATAGAAAATTTTTTTCTTAATGAAAACCCAATAGATATTTATGCTACAAGGGAGGAATGGAATGATTCTACGAGCGAGCATTTGGGTACGAGCGGCAGCGAGTGCCCAAGCGCGCGAGTTGAATC
>JAPYZL010136916.1:0-26509 GCA_030522825.1 Platygaster orseoliae
TAAATAATTGTTATCGCGATTTTTACCTTTATCACATGTTTTTGCTCTTACTTAACGTCACTTTTTTGTTTCTAATAAACAATAATTCATCATATAAAATTGCTCTTACGGCTGTGAGAACTATTTTTCTCATTTCAAAATCGTCGACTAACGAAAAACTGCGAAAAACCCTATTTTTTTGGAGTATTTTTGAAAACAAGAACCGCACGACACTGTTTGTATACATATATCGAAAAATCAGCGTCGGTCGCGCTGAAGGACGCTCGAATTCTCAGGCCAGAAATTCTGTACATGCATTGGTATAGGATAGAAAACACTTTCTCTCTCGCACTCATGCATTCAAATTCATACGATCACGGGGGTTAACAAATGACGCGCGTCGTCTCTCTCGCGCGTGTCGCCAACTTTGGTTCATTTCGTTGATATCAGTTGATATTGATGTATGTATATGTTATTACATTTTCGAAGTATGGCAGCCGTGGCAGCTATAGCCACCAGCGCGCCGGCCGCGCTACCATGCGGCGAAAATATGCGATACCAAAAATCTCGAGAACTGCTGATAAAAGTGGACTAAAAATTATTGTATGATATCTCAGTTGAGTTTGACAATTCTTTCTCATTTTTTTTTATTAATTCTATTAATCTCAACGGAGATTATTGATGTGACGTGATTTAAGAAAATGTACCTTAGGGTACAAATCAATAAGGCCTACTTTCTAATACTCTTGGGACAGATAATGTGCCTAAACGATCAGTACCCTAAGGTTTTTTTTCTTAAATCGCGTCACATATGTTTAAAAGCGTAAATTTTAGGACAAAAAAGCTCAACGTCCATCAAATTAGCAGTACCAAGTTTATTGCATGCAAATGTTGGGTTTATTCGATCAAAATTTCATTGTTAATTTGGTAACTCACACGTGAGATACACAACATGACTATTTTGACTATGAAAAAAGTTATAAATAATTATGTTAGATCTTTTATCCTTTCACGACAAATTAATGCAACATATGTGAAAATTGGAACAAATAGATTATTTTGAAGGTGTGTGGAAGATGAAAAAATTGAGTTTTTCAAGACAAATTTATGACAATTAATAAAGTCAACGTTGAAAACTCATGAATTTTGCATATTCGCGATTAAAGCTGTGGCAATTTTACTTTCAATTTTAACTACTGCTAAGTCAAAATATCTTCATGACCAATTTTCGAATTTTCTTTGTGAATTTAGTGGTTGAGAGCAAAAGACAAACTAGTAAGAGACAAATAGAGTAACAACTCCATATTTTCTGTTTTTCACTAGTTTGTCTTTTTCTCTCAACTGCTAAAATATAATTCCTTGTAAAAACAATACTGAAAAGTGTATTTAATAATTTTATGATAGTCTCTGAAATAAATTTGCATTTCGAATATAATTTATTTTCTCGCTTTTCGATTTATTCAAAAAATAAAAAATTACCCTTGTGATTCAGATTCTTACAAAAATCTTATAAAATTCTTATAAGGAAAGCTTATTTTATAAAGTGACAACAAAAAAATCATGCGAAAAAATTCTCTAATAAAATTTTATTTCCTGTAGAAAGTTTTATAAGAAATTTCTGTATTTTGTTATTTTATACATAAAAATTTCTTTCTTAATTTTTCAGATTATTTGTATTTTTTTAACTACAGTTGAGCGGTTGAGAGCAAAAGACAAACTAGTAAGAGACAAATAGAGCGGCAACTCTATATTTTCTGTCTCTTACTAGTTTGTCTTTTGCTCTTAACTGCTCAAATGTCCTAGTAATTTTTATTTTTATACAAAATGGAAAAATTATATGAAATATAATTCTTTGTAAAAATAATACTGAAAGATGTATTTATTAATTTTATATTACATTCTGAAATAAATTTGCATTTCGAATGTGATTTACTTTTTGCTTTTCAATTCATTAAATAAATAAAAAATTATCTTTGTGATTTTGATTTTTATAAAAACCTTACAAAATTCTTTCAAGAAAAAGATTTTTTAATTAAATTTTATTACCTGTAGAAATTTTTATAATTCTATATTCATCATCTGATATATAAAAATTTCTTCCTAATTTTTCAGATTATATGTATTTTTTAACTACCGTCAAGGAGTTAAGAGCAAAAGACAAACTAGTAAGAGACTTTATTTTCTTGCTTTTTAATTTATTAAAAAGCAAGAAAAATTATTCTTGTGATTTTTATTTTTATAAAAACCTTACAAAATTCTTATAAGAAAAATTTTTTACATGAAGAGACTTTATAAAAAACTTATAAGATTTTCTAATAAAATTTTATTCCCTGTAAAAAATTTTTTTTAATTTTTCAGATTATATGCTTTTAACTACAGTTGAAAGGTTAAGATGTGTATTTTCAAAGTTTACTTTTCTTAAGCTGGTGCACGAGAATTTTGAGTACAAATTGATTTCTTGTTAAAAGTGATTTCATGTAAAAATTATATGTTAGACGTGGTTAACGAATTTCTTATTGCAAGTTATTTGATTTAATTTGAACTTATACTGAGTCAAAATATCATTATGACTGATTTTTGAATTTTCTTTCTGAATTGAGCCGTTGAGATCTATATGTGACATGATTTGAGAAAAAATAGCTTAGGGTAAGAATTGTCTAGTCCTACTTTCAATCCCTTTAAGACAGATAATGTGCCTAAACGATCGGTACCCTAAGGTATCTTTTCTCAAATCATGTAACATATTTTCAAAGTTTACTTTTTTTGGACTGGTGCCCGAGAATTTCAAGAATAAATCGATTTCTTATGAAAAGTGATTTTATATAAAAATTATACGTTAGACGTAGTGCACAAGAATTTTAAATGAAATTAGTTTAAATTTTAAAGAAACAAAATTGAGGCATATGGTATTAAAAATGACCAAGTTTCATGAATAACTTCAAAAATTGCAGAAAAAGAAAATAATATAACAAAATATTAATAGTGAAATTTTTTTGGTTTGAGAGCTTTCAAATTAAAACATAAAATGCAGTAAAACATGTAAAAAAGTTCATTGACAAATTCCATATGGAAAATTGATAAGGTTTACAATATGTACATTATTTCATACTACAATTTTGCATAAAAATCATATTTCCTCAATTCAATATCAATTTTTTCCCACCAGATCGATCTACGCAGTTTTTTTCAACATTTACATCAGCCGATAATCAAAAACCAATTTACTTTCAAACCTACAAAGCATATTGAATAAAACACTAAACCTATGCATAACACGAAGAAAAAGTTCGAAAATCCGTTCAATATTTTGAATAGCTTTAATACAAATGTCAAAATACTTATTTGAATTCCAAACCTACAAACAAAGAAACCCGGAAAAAGAGTTAATTTTAGGTTAGTTTGCCGCAAAATTTTTCGCGAGGAAAGAACACTTACCAAACTGATGCACGCAGTCACTCCTTTTTTGCAGTTCTCCATCCTTTGGGAAGATGGTTTTTTCCCTCACTGTCCACGAAATCGGCAAACGTTCGTCGATTTCACGTTTTATTAGTGGTCGTATTTTTATTGCGACCTGGATGTTCGTCATTTTGCCGCCAAAGTTGACCTGATAGGGATGTTCGATACCGATACGATACCTGAAGTATCGATACTTTTTCTGGAATATCGCGATATATATCGGCGATACTTTCAAAACCCCATATTATCAGTATCGATATTTTTGGTTCCGATACATTCGGTATCGTTGGGATATTATTAACGCTTGCCCTAAAACTTAAAAAGCAATATAGAATGATGACAAATGATGATGACGCGATCAGATTTGCTTCGTTGTTGACAAAAATTGTGTTGCGAAAAATACATTTCAATTAGCGGGTTTTCAAATTTCAACTGACAAGTCTGCGCCGATCATGCTAGAGAGCCTCAAGAAAGAGAGTGGCAAACTTGCCTATGCGCTGATTGGCTGGTGAGGTTAACGGCCATCTTTACTACACGCTTATTCGCGCGTCCGTGTATGCAGCTGATGTCATTGTCATTGTTGCTCATTGTCATTCATTATTGATATCGTGTGTCTCGCGGGTCTCGCGCGACGTTTTTCGGGATTTCATTAAATTTTTATATTCAATTTTTTACGGAAAAAGTTTTTTCGGAAACAAACCGCTGACATCAGCTGCGTACACGGACGCGCGAATACACGTGTTTAGTAAAGATGGCCGCTAACCTCACCAGCCAATCAGCGCATAGGCAAGTTTGCCACTCTCTTCCTTGAGGCTCTCTACTTGGTATCGTTATTGTATTTTGTGAAAAGTATCGATACCAGAATTTCGATATTTTTAGCATCCCTAGTTGACCAGTTGTCAAGTTGAAGTTGTCATTGAGGATGCCGGAAAAAAAGTTATCTTTTTGCCATTTCCCGGAAACTGATGACACGTTGTCAGTTGACAACTGTTGACAACGTCGGTAAAATCAATAGCGCATGCGTTGTATGTGTGCGAATCTTCGCCGAATTACAGTGTTCGTGAACTTCGAACGTACTAAACAAGGACAGACTTATGTTTCATGGAGCGCTAGAAAAGGAACGAAGATTTAAATTTACGAACACTGCGAATCAGTGGTACCAACTTTTTGTTGCATGTCACAACAAACAACAAAAACATGCTTCAAATTGCTTCAAACTCTTCAAAGAGATTTTCAATAACAAAGAACAATGTTGCTAGAAAAGTTAGAATATGTTCTCGCAATTTCGACCGTGACTTTTGGAGCGGCGATCGCACTTTTTGACAGGTTAAATTTTGTTTATCTAAATTCCGTTTGTCACTTGTCATTTGAAAAAAGATACATTCTATTATACTGAAAGCAGATTTATTCAATGTTTTTTGTACCTTTTCTATTAATTCATAAATTGTCATTCATTTTTAATTAGACTCATTATTAATGTTCAATTTCTTTCTGATTTCGAACGCCTGTATACTGCAATAATTAAATATAATTTTTATGATTGCTCAGGGATGGTATCTACTGTGCATAAATTTTTTATGCAATTTTGACTTTTTATAATTTATTATGTGTACAGATTTTTTTGCAGCAGTCGATTGTGCAAATTGAAATTATAGCTTGTCGATGAAAAATCGATGAAATTAATGAAGAATCTGAATTGCGTCCTCAGTGGTTTGGTTTTTATAAAAAATAGCAAAATTAGAAGAATAAGTAATTTCATATGTGAATTCCATTTTTTATAAAGTCGATCCTATAACAATATTATGAAACTCAGTTTATATTTATTATTATTATTATTAAAAAACCTTATAAAAACCTGTTACGCTTTTATAAAAAATTTCAAAATCTTTTAAAAAATGAATCATATGAAATATCATTTTATATTGAATATTTCAATATAAAATATTATATTACATAATATTTAATATATATTTATTATATAATTAAGTATGATAAATAAAATAAAAAATAATATACAATATAAAAAATATGAAAAATTTAGTATAAAATTCAATATAATGTAAAATATCATATTGAATATTTCAATATAAAATATTTTACAAAATCTTATTAATAAAACCGTGTAAAAAAATATCAACATAGAAAATGAAGAATAAAGGAAACTCTGAAAATATAGTTATCAACTAAAGTTAAAAAGTACAAATAACTTGAAAAATTTAGAAAAACGTTTTTTTGGAAAAACTGTTTTAATAGGAAAATTTCTTATAAAACAAATTTTTGTATAAATTTCACACAGAAAAAAAATTTTATGAAAAATTATTTTCTTAAAATTTCTACAGCAAATAGAATTTTATAAGAAAAACATTTCTTATAAGGTTACTATCAAAAAAAAATTTTTCTTATAAGAATTTTATAAGGTCAAATCAAACATGTTCAGAATCAATGGTTAAAGTTCCCAAAGATGTTGATTCTACTCTGGAAAACGTAATTTTTTAATATAAATAATATATTCAGTAATTAGTTTTTTAAAGGAATAAAAAGGTGGAAACTGATTTTGTATATTTTATAATTTGAAGAGTAAAATCGTGTAATCAGTTTTTGGAAGTGTTAATTTTTTATTTATGAATATATAACTTCAAGATATAGTTATATATATTAATTATATAATTATATATATATTTATATGCATTTTTGGCTTTTTTTATAAATGCATTATATATATAGATTTTCGTTCAGCAGTCGATTGTGCATAATTTTTGTGCACATTGAAATTATAGCTTGTCGATGAAAAATCAATGATATTGATGAAAAATCTCAATTGCGTCCTCAGTGGTTTGGTTTAAAAAAAAATGGCAAAATTAGAAGAATAAGAAATGTCTTATAAGAATTCCATTTTTTATAAAGTCGATTCTATAAAAATATAAAACTCAGTTTATATTTATTATTATTATTATTAAAAACCGGTTACACTTTTATACAAAATTTCAAAATCTTTTACAAAATTAATCATATGAATTATCGTATATTGAATATTTCAATATACAAATTTCACAAAATCTTATTAAAAAAACCGTATTAAAAAAAAATCAACATAGAAAATGAAGAATAAAGGAAACTCTGAAAATACAAGGTGTTTCAGTCATGGCAGATAAAAAAAGAACCATGTATTCCTCATGAAATTCTAAGACGATTTTTCGTTTTCCATTTTTTACAAAACTCAAAATCAAAAAAGTTACTAAAGTTTGAAATTTAAACAATAAATGCACTACCTCGAAAAGTGAAGATAAAAATCAGGTACCAAAATTTACTTAAACTTTCTTCATATTTTTCTGAATTGAAAAGTCCTTTGCCACTTTTCACAAAACTCAAAATCAAAAAAGATATTCGAGTTTTAAATCTGAGAAATCTGATTGGTCGAAACTTGTAACTCGAATATCTTTTTTGATTTTGAGTTTTGTGAAAAATGTCAAAGGACTTTTCAATTCAGAAAAATATGTAGAAAATTTAGGTAAATTTTGGTACCTGATTTTTATCCCTACTCTTCAAAAAAAAAAACATTTATTGTTCAAATTTCAAACTTGAATAACTTTTTTGATTTTGAGTTTTCTAAAAAATGGCCAAGGAAAAATCGTCTCAGAATTTCATGAGGAATACATGGTTCTTTTTTTATCCGCCATGACTGAAACACCCTATATAGTCATCAACTACAGTTAAAAAATACAATTAACCTGAAAAATTTGGAAACACTTATTTGGAAAAACTGTTTGAATAGACAAATTTCTTATAAAACAAATTTTTGTATAAATTTTACATAGAAAAAAATTTGCCTGAAAAAATTTTTTTCAAAAATTTCTACAGGAAATAGAATTTTATAAAAAAAACATTTCTTTAATGTTAGTATTTTAAAAAGTTTTTCTTATAAGAATTTTATAAGGTTGATCTTATACAAATTTGTATCATGTTTTTATAAAAATCAAAATCACTAGGGGTACAGATCAGCAACACAAGCAATTATTGGTATTATTCACAAGTATTTTTTAACTATTTATTTCATAATTATGAATAAATTATCATGATATAATTATTATTAATAATTTCATTCAGGAAGATTCGTCAATTTTAGATTGTTAATTACGAATTCATATAATTATGCACAATGGACTGCTGCACAATAAATATATGTACAATGTTAACAATGCACAAAAACTTATGCATAATAGATACCCTCCCATTGCTCATTATTGTTATTGCAGTGAGTAAAAAAATGTGTATTTTCAGCTTATTTTACGCCGCTGTCATTATCAGCACTTACGTCGTTGGTTTGATTTGGGGTGCTCACTTGGTTCAATTCTTCAGTATTAACATCTCATTTTTCAAGGAAGTTCGTTCAAGTTACTCGTCGACAAAAAATGTTTGCAACGTTTGTCACAGTGGAAGTTGCAAACGCCACAAAAAACATGTTCAGAGTCAATGGGTCAAAGTTCCCAAAGATTTTGATTCTGCTCTGGAAAATGTAATTTTTAAAAAATTAATAATATATTCACTCACTGGTTTTTTAAAGGAATAAAAAGGTGGAAACTGATTTTCGATATTTTATAGTTTGAAGAGTAAAATCGTGTGATGATTTTTGAAAGTGATAATTTTTTATTTATGAATATACAACTTAAAGAAGTATTTCAAACTAGATAAAAAACATTGTAATAATGTATTGTTGATATTATATAAAATTGCGAAGAATAAAATTTTTTTTATTTATATGGCTGATATATTTCGATTATTAAATTGCTTATTAAAAATAAAAGCAATACTTTTTTTATTATTATAAACTGTAAATATACAATTTAAAAATTTATTTTTACTCTCTATTAAAATTTTACTTTTTACTTTTTACTTCCAAAAATAATTAATATTCCAAAAAAACCAACTTGATACATCTACTTGCATAACAATTAAAAAATTCAAGATTCCTAATTTTTCAATTCTCAGTTGTTTGAAAAATTGCTGCAAGACTACATCTGTGCTTGGTACTCTGATTTTTCCTCGAACAAAGCTTTTGTTCAACAACTTCGATTGGGTATAACGACCGCATCGAGGAATCTTGCTGGTAGACTTTTGAGTTCTGACGTGCCGGAGATTGTTTTTAATCACTTGGTACCAGTTGTTCTACAACATGCCCAGGATTGGCAAGAGTTAACAAAAAGGTCCAAGGTTGTTGGAGATCATCCTCAGGACCATGTCTTAAATTACCTGGGGAACAAAATTCATCCAGCCGCATATTCACGAAAAGCAGAAATCGATTACCTTCGAGGAATCTCCACGATTTTGACACCACTCCTATTGCCAACAACGCATATTTCCACCAATAATGAGGTTATTATTTGTTGGAAAAATTTTACTTTTCACAAGGAGGAAAAATTGAAAAATTTTTTTAATTCTTGGGATTGAAAATCTTAAAATTGTACTTGATACGAAGTTTTCGAAGATTTTAAAAAGGTCAAAAATTTCGGGTTTTTCACCAAGAATTATTAATTAATAATTGTTTGCAGGTGATTCTTCGCGAAATTCTCGCGAATTGGTTACTTTTGCCAGCGATGGACGCTCTGGCCGATCCTGATAACATAAATACCTTGATTATTTTGTCGACTTATTATGAAGGGGAATTTTCAGAAGCAACGGACGCTTTTTCAGTTCCCCTTCTTCATTTTTGGATTTCATCATCCTCAAACATACAGAATGCGTCAAGTGCATTAAAACCAACGTTGGATGAAATTTTGAATGATCAAGAACTTTTGTACATTTTTATGCAACACATCAAAGAGTCGGGGCCTGTTAGTCTTTTACAGTTTTTCTTGGATATTGGTAAGAAGAAAAATTGATGTTAAAAAAGAAGAAAAATGAAGTTCTGGCGCTTTTCAGAATCCGTAACTTACAGGACCTTTTACAAGCATATTTGAGTAATTTTGATTATTATATAATAAATAATTTATATAAATAAAAATTTATATAACTAAATAAATACAATAAATAAAAAAATAAATAAATAATAGCAATAATAAATAAATAAATAATAAACAAATAAATAAAATAAATAAAAATTTATAGTATAATAAAAAACTAAATAATAAAAAATTGAGTAAGTATATTTCAGTTTTTTAGCAAAATCAATAATGGAATAAACGATTTTCTTTGAGGTAAATTACAATTAAGTGTATTTTGCTGATTTTTTATCATCCAAACTTGCCTAACACTCTAGGAAAGTATTTTTATATTTTTTAGGTATTATTTATTCCCTGTTAATTCTAATAAGTTCTCTGTTTAAACAGCAGATTATAATAAAAAATTTTAAAACAAAAAGATGAAATTTGAAAGTTTCAGAAATCCTAAGTTTTCAAGATTTTGGATTTTAAAAAATTTCATTCTTCTAGGAATTTTTAAAAGCTTTGAAATCGTTTATAATTATTGATATTTTTAATGTATTTTAGATTTGAAATTGAAGATATCCGAAAAGATGAAAAATTATTGAATTTACAAAAATTTTTTAATTTTTGATAATGTTTGAATTGTCACAAAATGTTCAATTTTTTCGAAATTCAAGTTTTGAAAAATTGAAAACTGTATGAGAATTTCCGAAGTATCATAATTTTCAAAATTCTTTAAGATGTGAAAAATTTTTAACATTTTCGTTTCTAGAGTTTTCAAATTTCTTGAAATTTCATTATTTCTATAATTTATGTAATTTCACTAGTTTTATTTAGATACGTTGAATTAAAATTTGAATACAAAATTTAAAAAATCAAAATTAACAGTTGATTATGAATTGTCAACCAAAAAAATTGAAAATTCATCAAAAATTCAAAAACCAAATCTAGAAGTTTTAAAATCCAATAGTTTTAGAAGGTTTTTATTTTTCGAAAGTTTTATGATTTCAAGAATTTTCGAAGTTTTTATTTCTGTATTTTAAATTTACGTCGCAATCAAAAATTTAAAAAATTAAAGTTCAGAATTAATCAATTATTAAAAATTTGATAAAATTATGAATTTTCAACAATTTTAAATTGAAGAAAATACGAATTTGAAAGTTTTCATAATCCAAAAAATTTCAAACTTTTGAGATTTTCATAAATTCGATTATTTTAGAATTAATAACATTTCAAAAGCGTTGAAAATTACTGACATATTCAATGTACATCATTTTTTTTTGATTTTTAAAAATTTCATTTTTTAAGAAATTTTTAAAAATGTTAAGATTGTTGTAAATTACTGACATTTTTTATGTATTTTAGATTTGAATTTAAAGATATCCAAAAAGTTCAAAAATTATTGAATTCACGAAAATTTTCGGTTATGTTGAAATTTTCACGAGATTTTCTATTTTGTCGAAATTCAAGTTTTGAACAATTAAAAACTGTATAAGGGTTTCCGAAGTATCATAATTTTCGAAATTCTTTAAGATGTCAAAAATTCTCAACATTTTCGATTCTCTGGAGTTTTAAAATTATGGAAAATCAAAAACTTGACAACTTAAAATTTTTTAAAGTTCTATTATTTCTAAAATTTCTGAAATTCCCCAAGTTTATATTTTGATATTTTGAATTGAAATTTTAAATAAAAATTTAAAAAATCAAAATTAACAGTGTTGATTATCATTCGTCAATGAAAACAATTGGAAATTCATCAAAAATTTGAAATTCGAAAAACAAATTTGGAAGTACTAAAATCCAAAAATTTTTAATTTTTTGTTTTTCGACGTATTTGAATTTTATTAAATACAATTTTAATTATTACAAAGTTTGACTATCTTTAAGTATCGGCTTAGAAAATGTTTTTTTATGGTTTAAATTTCAAAGAAACAAAATTAAAATATATGGTATTAAAATGGACGAACATTATGTGTTAGGAATAATTTCAAAAGTTGCAAAAAAAAAAAAAAACAAAAAAAAAACACAAAATAAAAGTAATTTAATATAAAATTTTCATAGTAAAAATTTTTTGGTTTTGAGAGCTTTGAAATTAAGATATGAAATATAATTCTTTGTAAAAGTAATACTGGAAAGTGTATTTATCAATTTTATGCTAGACTCTGAAATAAATTTGCATTTCGAATCTAATTTATTTTCTTGCTTTTAAATTTATTTAAAAAAATAAAAAATTATCCTTGTGATTTTGATTCATGTAAAATTCTCATAAGAAAAACTTTTTATATTAAGTGACTTTATCATTTCAAGAATTTTCGAAGTTTTTATTCTGGAGTTTAAATTTACATCACTATTCAAAATTTAAAAAATAAAAATAGAAAATAAATTGATAGTTAGAAATTGGGAAAAATTACAAATTCATCAAAAGTTTTTAATTGAGAAAAATTGAATTTGAAATTTTCAGAAATCCAAAAATTTCCAAAGGTTTAAGATTTTCATAAATTTTATTATTTTAGAAAAATTTAAAAATCGTTGAAAATTACTGACATATTCAATCTAATTCAGATTGAAAATTGAAAATATCTGTAAAAATTTAAAAATGTTCGAGTTTGCGAAAATTTTTCAAACTTTTCAGAATGTTTAAAATTTAAAAATTTTCTACTTTTTCATGATTCAAGTTTTAAGAAATTGAAATATAAGAATTTTGGAAAAGTTTCATAATTTTCAAAATACTCCAAGTTGTAAAAAATTCTAAACATTCTCGAGTATGAAATTTTAAAATTTTAGAAATAAAAAAACTGTAAATTTTCAAATTTGTTCAAATTTCATTATCTGCAATATTTTTAAAAGTTTTCAAATTGTCAAAAAAGTTTAATATTTTTGATGTTTTCAAAATTTACAAATTTTCTACTTTTTCATAATTCAATAAGTTTAAAAAAATTGAAAACTTTATAAGAATTTTATAAAAATTTCATAATTTTCAAAAAACCTACTCCAAGCTGTCAAAAATTCTAAAAATTTTCTAGTATGAAATTGTTAAATTTTAGAAATGCAAAAACTGTAAGTTTTCAAATTTCTTTATATTCCATTATCTGCAACATTTTCAAAAGTTTCCAAATTGTTAAAAAAGTGTAATATTTTTAATGTTTTCAAAATTTGAAAATTTTCTACTTTTTCATAATTCAAGTTTCAAAACATTGAAAACCTTATAAGGATTTTCGAAAAGTTTCATAATTTTCAAAATACTCCAAGTTGCCAAAAATTCTAAACATTTTTGAGTATGAAATTTCAAAATTTTAGAAATGCAAAAACTGTAAGTTTTAAAATTTCTTAAAATTTCATTATCTGCAACATTTTCAAAAGTTTCCAAATTGTCAACAATGTGTAATATTTTTGATGTTTTCAAAATTCCATAATTTTTCTATCATACAAAATTGTCCAAAATTACCTACATTTTCGAATTTCGTAAAATCTTAGTAATCAATGAAGATTATAAATGAGACTCATTTCAAGCAAATTCTCTTACAGGTTTTTTTTTTGCACAAAACACCCGTAAAAGTTACCGTAAATTACGGGCTCACTTGCGGGTTCTGAGTTCTGAGGAGTGCCAGGAATTCGCTAATTATTTTGAAATTATTTTTACTATCTGAATTTTTTTTCCAGATGATCTAAGTAAACGAATGTTGAATCCCGACATGACCCCCGAAATAGAACAAACTTTATTTGACGATGCTCAGAATATTTATACTTCTTATCTTCATCCTGAAAGTGCGGATTACGTGCATTTGTCGCAGCATGTTTCAGAAGGCATTAAGAATAGTAAGACATTTTTTTCAAAGAGTGCAAAGGAATTTTGAAAAATTCAGTTTTCCTATAGTCTGTACATATTCCCATGTTTTCTAATGGTTTCTTATAGTTCCCTTTTGTTTAATAATGATATTTTCTATGCTTTCCTATGGTTTGTTACAACTTCCAATGATTTATAATATTTTTCTGAAGTTTTCTTTAATTGATCATAGTTTTACAATATTTTATACAACTTAACATTGTTGTCAATGGTATATTGATGATTTTCTATAATGTTTATTAATTTCAGATGGTTTTTGATAGGGTATAATAACTTTTCCTGATTTACTACGATTTCCCATGATTTTCTATGATTTTCCATGGCTCAGTATATTTTTCAATCATTTTTAATGGTTTTCCATAATTCCCATCATTCATCATATTTTATGAATATTTTCCATGCTTCAATTCCCATAGTTTATTGTGATTCCCAATGATTTCTCATCTTACTCTTTAGATTTCTATAACTTTTTCATTATTTTTTAACGTTTCGTGCAATTTACTAGCATTTTCCATGATTTTTATTTTATAATATGATTTTTGATAAATTCTCACGATTTTTGATAATATACCAAAACTTTCCATAATGCTCATAGTTAATTCAATAATTTTATGAGATGTCGTGTTCCCACGTTTTTGTAAAATTATTTTCCTATCATGAACCATCTAAAATTTGAAATCAAATATAATTTCTCAACATTCATGTATCTGTTGCGTTACAGTATTGGATGGTGGTCCAGAAAAAATTCAAGAATTACGAACTTCGAGACCTCTTTACCAAGCTCATCAAGAAGCCCATGCACTTCTTGGAAGCACTTGCCTTCCATCTTTCCATCACAGTTATGAAGTAAGATAATTGTTTTGAAATACAAAATTTATAGTTTTCGTATTTTACTGGAATATTTCTAGAATATTGCATATATTTTCAATTTTTTGATAATTTCAGAAGTGAGCATTTCTAAATCAGAGTGAAAAGGTATTTTTTCAGTTTTGTCATCCAGGAATAATTTTATTCAGTCTGTTTGGTTATAACTTGTGCCAATTGGCGTCAATGACAAGAAATAATAGTGGTTCTGATACTATCTCGCGATTTCTTATTATTACATTGTTGTTTGGGGGAGGAAGCATGGAAACTTGTATTTTTATTTTTTTTTCTGGGTTATTCACATTGGGTTTCTATTGAAATGATAAATAATTTGTTTCTTTCAGCTTCATAGACTGATTTGTGGAGCCTCAACTGCTGGAAGTGCATTAAAACCTACTGCTTCTCGCTCAAGGTAATTCTATACATATTAAAAAAAAAAGATTCAACTCAGGGACACAATTTAGTGACGTTTTCAATAACTGCTCAATTTTTAAATTTTTGGAGTTTTTGGGAGAGTCTAATTGGTTACATTGATTTGTAATAAACAACATAAAATTGACAAATGCTTCTTGAGAATGCAATAATTGATAATAATTATATCATGATAATTTATTCATAAATATAAAAAAATTATTTCAAAAATACTTGTCAATAATACCATTACATGCTTGTGTTGCTGATCTGTACCCTTAGTGATTTTGATGTCTTATAAAAACATTATCAAAATTTGTATAAAATCGACCTTTTAAAATTTTTATTGGAAACACTTTTTTAAAATAGTAACCTCATAAAAACCTTAAAAGGAAAGTTTTTCTTATAAAATTCTATTTCTTATATGAATTCTAAAAAAATTATTTTTTCATCAAAAATTTTTTCTGTATAAAATTTATAAAAAAATTTGTTTCATAAGAAATTTGTCTATAAAAACAGTTTTTCCAAAAAAGTGTCTTTCTAAATTTTTCAGGTTATTTATATTTTTTAATTTCAGTTGTCTACATTTTCAGAGATTCCTTTATTCTTCGTTTTCAATGTTAATATTCTTTTAATACTGTTTTTTTAACAAGATTTTGCGAAATGTGTTATATTCAAATTTTCAATAAATAATGATATTTCATATCATTAGTTTTTTATTTTTTATCGGATTTTGAAGTTTTTTATAAAAGTGTAACTGGTTTTTATAAGAAAAAGTTATTGTATAAGGTTTTTATAAGGTCACTTTATAAGAAAATTTGTTTCATAAGAATTTTATAAGGTAGACTTTATAATGTATTCAATAAATTATATCATCTTCAATAAATAATATTTCATAAAATTTACTTTTTATTTTTTATTAGATTTTGAAATTTTTATAAAAGTGTAACTGGTTTTTTAAAAAATTTTTCCTGTGAGGTTTGCATAAGGTAACTTTATAAGAAATTTTTTTTATAAGAATTTGATGAGGTAGACTTTATAATGTATTAAATAAATTATATCATATTCTATAAATAATGGTATTTCATGAAATTATATATTTTATTATTGTATTTTGAAATTTTTTATAAAAGTGTAACTGGTTTTTATAACAAAATTTTTCCTATAAGGTTTGCATAAGGTCACTTTATAAGAAAATTTTTTTAATAAGAATTTTATAAGGTAGACTTTGTAATATATTCAATATATTTCATAAATTATAGTACACTCAATAAATAATGATATTTCATAAAATTGATTTTCCATTTTTTACTGTATTTTGAAATTTTTTATAAAAGTTTAACTAGTTTTTAGAAAAAAACTTTTCTTAAAAGGTTTTTATGAGGTCACTTAATTAGAATATTTTTTATAAGAATTTTATACGGACGAATTTATAAAAAACGAAATTCTAATCAGAAATGTCTGATTCTTATAGGAATTTCGCCATTTATTTATTAAAACCAAAATCACTAAGGACGTAGTTCAGATTTTTCATCGATTGTTGCAACGATTTTTTTGTATATAAAGGGCAAGCTATAATTTGCACAAAAAATTACGCACAATCGACCGCTGCAAAAAAATTTGTATGTACAATAAATCTATGTAAAAAGTCAACAATGCACAAAAAATTTATGCACAATGGATTTGATTCTTATAAAAAACTTATAAAATTCTTACAAGAAAAACTTTTTTATAAAGTAACCTTATAAAAAACTTTATAAGAAAAGTTTGTCTCATAAAATTTTTTTTTTCTGTAGAAAATTTATGAAAATATTTGTTTTATAAGACTTTTTTTAGTCTGAACATTTTTTGAAAAAAATTTCTTTTAGAACTTTTCAGGTGGTTTGTAATTTTTAATTTCAGTTGATGACAATATTTTTGAAGTTTCCTTAAGTATTCGTTTTCAATGATAATATTCTTTAAATATGTTTCACAACCAATATCGAAAAGATTTCCACAATAATTTGCATTTGAGAAAAAAAATTTGGTGCAGCCACCTAGCGATCACAAGCGTACTAACTGACTACTGACTTGCGTGTATGTGTTAGACGCGATGCACGAGAATTTCGAATGAAAATCTATTTCCTATAAAAAGTGATTCCGTATGAAAATTATATTCAATATCAAAATGTATAATTTTTCATAAGATAGTGAAATTTCTTCTGAAAATTTCACAGTTAATAAGATATGTACAGGGCTCAAGTATTTTCTTATAAAAAGTTTGAATTTTTTATAAAAGTGCCACTGGTTCTTCATAAGAACATTTTTTCTTAAAAGGTTTTTATAAGATCACTTTTATAGGAAAGTTTTTTTTTTATAAAAATTTTAAATGGTCGACTTTATAAAAAACGGAATTCATATTAGAATTTCGCCATTTTTTAAAAAATTGAAAGCACTGGGGTATTTATCTCTAAACTATGACAGAATTAGATATTACTTATTTTTATTAAAATTATAGTTCAGTTATTTTTTACGATTCTCAACTGGAATTCAAGCAAAAAGAAAAATAAAAAAATTTTCACGCAAAAAAAGATCGAACCTAAATCAACTAGAATTTGAAATGAACTTACCCTATAGTTATTTTTATTCGTAATTTGCTTATAACCGGATATTTAGACTTGAATTATTAAAAAAATTGCAAATAAAATATCATTTTGTGAATTCTGGACATTGAAACAATTACAATCTGAGGCAAAGCCGAGTAAACCTCCGTACCGTCAGAACAGGCATTTCCAAAACTCACAATAATATACTATTCCAGTAGCGTTTCCTCTGGAGTTGGCACTAAACTTTCCAATCAACTTGGAAAAATTCGTGGCGCCCTTCGTGTCGCCGCAGTAGATGGTGCTTCCTTCGATGCCCAACAAGTTTATCAAGCTGAGGAAGTCAGCTGCAGCAGTGACATTATTGAGAAGTAATTTCCCATTTTTAATTAGTACAAAACTTGTGGGATTATGTATAGAAGTAAAGAAAATTCAATAAATTTTATAGATGGTATGAAGTTAATACCAATTTTAAGTGATATTCACGTTGAAGAATATAATATTGAGTGGCTATTCCAGGTGCGCTCCGGATTTGACGACCTGGCGCGTCACAATTCCCCACGTGGACGTTTCCTCGACGCACCCTCTGTACATGGTCTCCATTCACAGCGCCACCGAGGAAAAATCTTGGACCGTTTTGCGTCGGGACCAAGATTTTCACTCCCTCCGATCCCGACTTGCCGAATTTCACGGCGACAAAGAACTCGAAGACTCCCTCCTCCCTACTCGCAAAAACCAACCTTCGTCGGTCGCGGCCAATCGGCAAATTTACCAAGATTTCTTGCAAAAACTTTTGACCAAGCCCACTTTGAGAAACAGTCAACTTTTGCGAATTTTCCTGACCGCGCATAACTTGAAACCTCACTTGTCGGCGTACAGCGCGTCCGACATCGGATTGCTGTACCAGAACGTGACGCACAAATTGAGGAAGGAGAAAGGCCAGCATCTGGATAAGTTTATGAGCGTTTTTTTGACCTCGACAAATATCAAGCAGGTTAATAAACGTCTTCATTGTGGTTTAGATGATCCCAATCAGCCATCCCGAAGCGTTCTGGAATCCCGAAAAGTTCAAGAATTCCGAAATGTTCGGGAATCCCGAAAAGTCCAGGAATTATTTCAAAAAGTTTTGAAATCCCGAAAAATTTAGGAATCCAAAAAAGATCGGGAATCCCCTAGAATCTTAGTCTGGTATTCCGAAAAGTTCGAAAATCTAGTGAAAGTCCAAGATTCGGAAAAGTTTAAAAAATTTAAGAGCATTCGGAAAACTTAAAAATTTGGAGTCCCAAACAATAAAAACCTTGAAAAATTAGATGGTTCGAAAAATTTAGGAATTTTTCCGAAATACGAGGTGCTGAATAAGTTAGAATATGTCAAAATTATTTGATATTGTAAAATTGCTGTATTGAATATATAGTAAAACGTCAAAAATCGCAATTATACGTTTAAATATGTAAAGTAATCTATAAATAAATTAAATAAATTAAGTAAATTAAAAGCAATTATAGTAAAAAATACAAAACGTATTGTTTATTTTACAAGATCATAATTTCTACATTTTTTCATATGTATTACTATACATGTATGAATTCACTATAAACAACTATAGAACTACTATACTATATGCCAATGACTACAATTTACGAATATTTCGAATAATACAATACTGTTTATAGTAAAATTTACTATATTTCATCTCGGTCCCCTATTACTATATTTTTTAGTGAAAAATACTACATTTTTCTTTCAATGTACACTGTAAAAAATTTCATTAATTTCAATTAACATTCATGCATGGTATTTACATTAAAAAAATAATAAACACGTGTATTAAACTCAGACTAATTAACTTATCTATTAATTTCAATTAACGCATATTAAAATCTGTCAGTAGTATATTAAAATTAATAGACTTGTAAATTGTTATATTGTATATTGTATATTGTATATTATTTATTGCATATTGTATATTGTATATTGTACAAAAAATTCAATGAACTAGTCAATTAAAAATCAAGAGAGTTTATTATTCTTCATTAACTTTGTATTTTGTTTTTCAAATGCGTTTATGTAAAAAACTTCCAAGACAAGTTTATTAAAATTAATACCAAAATTTCTAACAGTGTAGTAAAATAATAAAAATATGCGGATTTTAAAATTCTAGAGAATTAAACTTAAAAAATATATTAGGAAATCCAAAAAAATACTGAATGTTTATTGACATTGTAGAAAACTATGACATAGCGTGAAAACAAAAAAATGCAATGAATATTTTCAATACTAGAAGTCCATAACAAACTAAAAATGTAAGGAAATACTGTAACTCGATAAAAATTTAATAAAATTTAATGAAAAATGTAAGAAAATATTGTAACTCCATAAAAATTTCAATGTTTTGCAATTGAATGAAAGGAATTTTTATAGAAGTACATGAAAATATAAAAAAGCAATGAAATGGTATAAATACTGCGAATACGTAAGAAATACTGAAGAAGTTGTGAATCTTTAAAAGTACTGTTTTCTGAAAAATCCATTAAAATACTACAAATCTATGAAACACTGAATTCTAATGATTGTTAAAATAATTTATAAAAATACAAGAAATTTTTTAAAATACTAGGGAATTCTAGTAAATTCAATAACTATAAAACACTACTGAAATAACTATAAAACACTATATATTGTTAAATTCTATAAAAAGAATGTAATACTGAAGAGTTAATTATTTTTGAGATAGGATAGTTGTTATTATTTAAACATTGACTCATGCTAATTTTCTTATTTTAAATTTTGAACATCTTTGTCTTCATTGTATTGGTGAAAGTTTTTTTGTCTCAGACACTAAAAGCGTTTTTTTAATGCCAGCGCGTGACACTAAATTACGCTTTTAAGGCCTTGAACATGATAAATTCTGTTTGCGCCTGTAAGCAATCGTCGATTAAAAAGGCTCAGACAATTTTACGACTCGGCTTCGCCTCGCCTTATAAATCTCGTCTTCGGTTAAATTGACTTCTTGTTCCCAGGGACGAAAATAGTTTTTTTTTTATACCTTAGTAAAGATTAAATAAAATTTTTGTCTTAAATGTAGATATTGTTAATTTAGGTTGACAATGTAATAGACTTTTTAAAACATTATTATAGCTACCATACTGGCAATTTTACAACACCTCAAAATATACTGATAAAAATTTAATTGCTTACTTACTTTTTTTATAATATTCTTAAAAAAATAAGCGAAATTCTCTATTTACTGCATCTGTAATTTTCTTTTTTTATTATACTGTTTTGATTATTGCAGGTAATAAATTTTTTAAAAAATGAAGAATATCAGAACATTTTTATTCATTAGGTATTCAAAAGTATTTAAAGTAATTAACTAATTTTAATTTTACCCAAACGTTGAAGAAAAAATTAGTATGTGATTGAAGCTATTTTTGATCCAGAACATTCTCTGGATCCCGCACATCACTAACGATCAGTTATGGTCTCCCTTGCTTGCCAAAATGATGGGAATCATTTTTTGACAGCCCATTATTGCTTCATCAACGATTAAACTCATAGCTCAATGATGGCTCATATTTGCAATCCCAATCTTGCACCACCATTGGTCTTTCAGGTCGATCGTTCGGTGAAATCCATAATGGGAAAGTCATCGACCCAAATGATTGGTTTTCAACAAAATTAAGATTTAAGGAAAATAGTTTGGAAACAATCATACTAGACTACAAGTCAATTGAATGGTCATTGATGTGGCCAACATTGACTGCACTTGGCTGACTGGGACTGTAGTAAGTAAGTGCACTTTGTGAATTGAATTCGGTTGCATTTCTTAAAAAACAGGAACACCCTGACGTTGGAGTCGAAGTTTCCACAGAACAAGGAGTCAGTGGAAGTAAAAGGAGCCGGAAGACAGATCCAGATTCCGGGATTTTCGGGAACAACTTGGATCTGGATTCCAGAATTCAAGAGTTTCCTTATGTTGGGTCAAAGAGAAAACACGTGAAAGGAGTTTGTTACTGCATCGCAGAAGCAAGTGAGTATTATTTTAAAAACTTGTTGTGAAATTGAATTTATTATTTTCTTTCCTCCAGTGGACACTCTTCTCAACATCTCATCTATGAAGTCACAGGTAATTTGGCTGTTCGCCTCAACACTCCGCAAACGACTCGATCCGGTCATAAATCGAGGCTTTCATAATGTTCTGGTAAAATTGTTGAGCGGGGGTCGAGCAGCTTTGGTCGTAAGATTGTTGCAATCGGCCATTTTCGACGCTGACTGTAGCAGAAAAGAATCTTTGCCAGGGTCTTCGGAGCGTTACAACAGAGCTAAAAATGGACTTCGTTCGTTGTTACCGTGGTGGTTTTTGGGGGCCCACTCGCAATGGTGCAAATTGATGGATTCTTTTTTGGATCCTTTGCAAAACCCTGCGCTTAATAAACATTTGGCCTATGTTTTGCTCGATCAGTTGCTCATCAATCTGTATCCGGAACTGGCCACGCAATCGCAAATGTTTGGTTCCTAGATTTTTGTTTTCAGAAGTAATGGAGTAACTATGCACAAATCGAATCTTCGTTGAAATTCGAAAGTTAGGTTAGGTAAGAGTCGAAAATTGGTTCATTCAACCTTCAAAGTGTACATACATTGATTTTGTAATTTTATTACTTTTTATTTAAAAGAAACTATATGGAGTGCTAGATAGAAATTGGTGTCGAGAATCTAGCGATTTATTGGTCATTATTATAAACCGAATTTGCTGCGATTTATTGTACTTTTAAAAAGTTATAATTGCAATAATGTGAAAGGTTCAAATTTTTGAACAAATAATCGAAAAATTAAACAATTCGAGAAATATGTATTTGAATGAAGAAATCGTTAGTTAGAATTTTTTAATAAAATAATTAGCGTTACTTTTATCAAGTAATAAAAATTTGTTATTTCGAATTTTAGATCTCAGTGTTTTTTGTGAAGAAATGAAAAAAATTGAAAATATTTATGGTTATGGATTCAATTGATGAAAAATAACAATTTTAAGATGAGAAAAATTTGTGATTATATTTTCAACATTCCACAACAAAAAACCAAATTCACAATTGACTGCATTCTTATGAATTTGCGTTGCCGACCATTTTCCCGAACAGCCCTTTTCCCGAACGATCATTTTCCCGAAAACCGTTTTCCCAAATCCATTTTCTCGAAAGGTCTTTTTTCGAACGGACATTTTCCCGAACGGTCTTTTTCCCGAATCCGTTTTTCCGAAGGGTCTTTAATTTTCCCGAACGGGAAATTTTCCTATCAGCCTAATGTCTAGAAATGCCATGGTTACGCATTTACGATTTTTAAATTTCAAAACTGTAATAAAAATTTTTAATTTTAAAATAAAATAAAATACACAATTTTTAAATTAAAAACTTTTACCATAACTCTTTTTATTGAAGACTCTTCTTATGAAATTCATAAATGTATACAATTGAAATAAAAGGGATATTCCAACAAAAATTCGGAAATTAATACTTTCGGGAAAATTGTCGTTCGGGGAAAAATACTTCCGGGAAAATGGCCATTCGGGAAATAATACGTTTGGAATAATGACATTTCGGGAAAATGACCGTTCGGGAACTTGGATTCGAGAAAATGACCTAGAATCATGAATTTGTATTGACAAATTAATGAAGAAATTTTTTTTTGTCATTATTATTTAGGGTTTTAAACTAATGAATTTTCAATGAAGATTTATTTACTGAATTAACTACAAGGTAACAAAGATAAAAAAACATTTATAAATAAACGTATGAAAAATAGTTAGTATAGATTCAATTAAAGAAAAATAAAAATTTCTGTTCAGGAAGATTTGTGATACATTGATATTTTGGATGAGGAATTTTAAAAATTGTAAATTTGTGTTGTTAGAATAATGAATGGTGAATTCGTATCAGTAAATATAATATACTTTATTCTTAAGCTGTTATTATTCGAAAATAGCAAATTTTTGCATAAATAATTATCAAATCGAACGAAAAACTTCCTATAATAAAGTATGTGTGATTTAGACTTTCAATTTAAAAAAACGTTCAGTTAAAAATGTTAAGGAAAATCATGAATTGAGAAATGTTCGGTTGATTATTGATATAAATAATTTCGATTTCAACGATATTCACCGATAATGTTGAATTCGCAAATTTTTCTTATTTTAAAATTCATACCTTTCATTAATTGCATATAAACAATTTTTTTTTGTTCTTTCATTTCTGGCGTAAATTAGACGAAGAAAATCGGCGTCAAAAATTCCTGAGAGATTAAATGATTGATTTTGAAAATACAAATTTACCTAATACTATATAATTTTCTCATCTCAATCCATAAAAAATTGAAAGACAACATTTTAAAAACAAAATATAACGAAAAAAAAAAATCGCACACATCCAATAGTAGTTTATTACGTCAATGGGTGGCACTAGTAATAGAGAAACTTTTGGCTTTCACTGTGATTATGTTTGTACTTTACAACTCTTGTATATATTTTTATATAAAAGAAATAATAAATGTGATACACCGAAAACATGCAATTGTTGATAACTTTTGTACGAGACTATCTCTCTGTTATAATTTTAGCTACTTAAACTTTTATTTTGAATAAAAAGCGTTTCATCAAAAATCGTCTGTTTGAAGTCTATCTTTCGTAAAAATCCCTTTGGTTGAATTTAAACCAAATGAAAATAATGATTCAATCGAACTAATCAATGAGCATTTTTTTACGATCCCTTATTAAAGCAGGGATTTACGTTCACTTTGATCTGGATGTTGAATGAATAATCCACGTAGAATTTAATTCCCTCACTTCCTATTTCAACTCTATAATAACTTGAGCTTCGAATCTATGAATAGGTAATAGAGAATTATTGTACAAAGTATGTAAATGAAAAATCGATAATTGGGCAGAACAACGTCACATAAATCTGATAGTAAAGAAAACTGCCAATAAATCGTGAAAAATGCGACGAGAGGGAAGGAAGAAAAAGTAAGTTTCAAAGGTAGCGCGTTGGGAAATGATGCATGGGATTTTTTAGTCGAGTTGCTTATTTAAACTTTCATAACAGGAATGTGTGTATGAATTTGATGAAAAAATAGGATCTACAACGTGCTTTGTACAGGTGTGGATTTTTTATGTTTTCGACGATTAATTGCAGTGTACCGTATAAACATTAACTTATATTTAGTTTCGATCGAAGAAGGAGATTTTTGCATTATAATTAATGAAGGTTTGTCTGGTGGCTGAAATCAATACAGCGAGTTAATTCATTACTTATGTTTTGTTAGAAGGAAGTCTCTTAATTTGCGATTATTTATATGAATTGAATTTTCACATTTTAAGAAAAGCTTCTTTTTTCAAATAATTAACTGTTTTGAGATATCGTGAAAAAATATTGAAAGAATTATTTTCAGTAATGGTTTGATCACTTCACTTCTATCTGAAAGTGGATAGACTTTTGACGTATGTGTGTATAATGCAGTAGTTCAGAACCATGAATTAGTTCCATATTATATATCTTTTAGGTAGAATTACTACAGTTTTTTCGAAACTAATTATCTCGTGCAGATGCAATCACTCTAATTAACTTCTCCTTTACAGATAATCATGTTTGAAGATTACAGAGCACTTTCCATCATCAATGTAAATTGCAAATATCATGATTTATTGGACTGGAAGTATTTCATGAATAGAAATATTATCGATTACTTCGAAAAAATTATTTTAGAACTTGAAGTATTTTTATGAGCAGATTTTTAAACTTTAGAGTTGAAATTCTCTGATCATGAGTATTAAAATCTCAGAACGAATAAAAAAAATTTAATTTTTTTTTCTTGTAAAAAGATAAGAAATTAGAAATGTTGATGTTTAGAGTGTTTTTTAGAAACGCGTTGCTAAATCGCAAAAAATGTTTGGATTCAGAGTTTTTTGATGTTTATTTTGAATATCGAAAAACATCGAGACTTGATGACTTATCATGACCTATTCACATTTTAATATTTGAAATTTTTATGATGTTTTTACTTTTGTATTTTATATTCCTAACTTGTTCTAAAATGAAAAAAATCAATTATTGATAAACTCACGATCTTAGATCTCAACTTCACAAACCTTAGAAACCAAACGGAACTATACTTAGAACCAAGAAACCCTAAATTTCTTATTTTAAATAAATAACAACGTGCTTGTGAAATCACAATAATATTTTTCAATATTATTGAAAAAACCTTCATATTTTAAGTCTCATTTCCCTTACTCCTCAAAAATCTACATAAACTCAAAATCGATTCTCATGTTTTAATAATTTTCAGGCATCATTAACATAATTATTCTCATTGCAAAACCCTAGAAGTTAAAAACTAATGACTATTAAATTAAATTAATGTTTTTCCTCATAAAAACACTGTATTTATATAATTTTGCATCCCAATTTATATTATGATGTTGTCAAATCTGATGATCTTCATAATTTTTTAATTTTTCTATTTATAATTTATTCTAAAATAAAAAAATATTAGTTAATGAACTCGCGATTTTAAATCTGAACTTCACAAACCTTAGAAACCAAAATCAACCATATATAGTATATATATGCTTAAAACCAAGAAACCCCAAATTCCTAATTTTGAATAAATAACAACGTGCTCGTAAAATTACAACATTTTTCAATAATATGAAAAAAAATTTTCAATTTCAGGTTTCATTCCTCAAAAATCGCTTCTCATGTTAATTTTCACACATCATTAAAACGTAACTATTCTCACTGAAAAACCCACAACCAAACTAATCAACTCAGTTATTACTTTTTCTTATAAAAAAACTATATAATCTAGTATGCCTATTCATATTTTAATGTTTTAAAATTTGATGGTGTTTGAAACATTTAATATTTTTATTACCAATTTATTATGAAATTAAAAATATTAATTGATAAGCTCGCGATGCCAGATCTCAAGTTCACAAACCTTAGAAACCAAACCCAACTATAGTTAGAACATCGTGAAATGAATATACTTTTCATTAACCCTTACGTTCCCGAGCGGGGTCTAAGTGACCCCAGATGACTTTAAATCTCTAATAATTTCTAAGCGTTGTTAGTGTCAACCCCGGGAGGTGGAGGGGGGGGGGGAAGTAGAGACTCTTATCTTGTTATAAATGCGCCTGGAGGCTGCATTCACCTCAGTGTGTCCTTACAGTCAGCGCTGAAAACTGATTTGGGGTCATTTGGACCCCACTCGGGAATCAACGTTCCAAAAACCGACGGCATTGCAAACCAGTTCAGGTAAGTTTCAAAGCTTAAAATGTGTGTTTTCTGTATAGTTATGCGAAATACTTGATTGTCGTTATTTACAACTTTATTCACAATTTGCTAGTAATCGGATATTTGGACGTGAATTACTAGCGAACTGTGAATAAAATATCGTACTGCGAG
>JAPYZL010137045.1:0-10086 GCA_030522825.1 Platygaster orseoliae
ATCAATGAGGTTCAACTTGAATATTATGTTTCTTAATGTAAAAACTACAAAAATATAAAAAAATTGCTGGTGGCCGATGACTTTTTTTGCGCACTGTAAGGTTCACAATTTAGCCAGCGTGAAATCAATATAACCCAACTTGAACTATTCTCGTTTTAACATACTAATTGCTGCCAGGACTAATGAGTTTTCCCGGGACTCTAGGAAATCGTGTATCTGGTGAATATACAGTCAAGGAAAGTTCCGGTAACATCAGGACTGTGAAATACCACGCTGACGAGGACGGATTCCATGCCCAGGTAAGTTCATCAACCAATATAAATCGCCATATTCGCCTATACGTTCTATATTGAAGTTCAAACGAATTCTCAAGTTAATTGAAAAAACATCTGAAACATGAGTAATGAGTTCAAGTTCAAAATTTTATTTGTGTTTGCTTTATACTGCTTTGATAAAATACGCCTGAAGTGAAAGAGAAAAAATCTCAAGAAATCCATGGATGATGCGGAAGTAAACTTTTTTCAAAAATTTTAGGTGTTAAACAGCCACGACGACGACGAGGAAGAAGATTGATCGCGACATTGGGATTAGCGACAACTACCAAAGAATCACTGTCAAATCCTCGAACTTCAAGGATTGGGAAACATCATGGATCGATTTCGGTTACTGATTTTTATACTTTGTACATTTTATTGAATGAATATAGGACTTGTATAGTGATGAATTGTTGATTTCCTTCGTATTACTGATGCTGCAAATCTGAGGCTATTGAAAAACCGTTTTTTTGTTCTATTTTGTATTTTATTTTCGAATGTACATTGTAATTTGGGAAGTGAAATTCAGAAATATGATATTTATATTTTAAAAAAGTATAGAAGCTGCATGTTGAGAATAATTTTCTGTTTCGAACTTTGCTGGGAATAAACAAAAATATCTGAGCAAATTATAAGCCAAGTGGCAAATACAACTTTCGAATATGATAATTATAAAATTTAGAAAAGAAAACTTACTGTGAAAATCATTTTAAAAACAAGTTCCTTTATTTTTCAACATTTTTCAAACAACGGCCATAATGTTTTATGCAATATCACATAACAAAAAACATACAAAATGACAAATACTAACGCTCTCATTATTTCGTGTTTCGAATTTCACAACATTCGCATGCATTTCCATGTCAGTTCTCACGAAAAAAACTCACAGCGTTCTGTATTCAAATTCAAATACTCCACATATTTTTTTTTATAAAATTCTTGCAGTAGTATAAAAACAAGGCTTTGCAAAATCCATGTGTGAATGTTACATTGCAGTTATTGTAAAAAGAAAAAGACATATATTGAAAGAAAAGTAATAAATGTCAATTCTAAAATTGAAAATATTGAAAACAAATTGGAGACACGTCTATATTAGTTATATGATGTAAATTTTGATTATTTTTTAATAGTTTTAAATAATTTTATGAACCTTATGAATTTCGACTTTTAAAAATATATGCAGAAAGTATGAAATTACATTGACAACTGAAGTGAAAGATAATGTAACTAGAACTTTTCACAACAGATTTTATCAATGAAACTCTTAATCGATCAATGATGAATATTTTTAAGCTCAAAAAAACATGTATTTTCATTAGTGAATTTCAACAATTGTCGATAACTGTACCAAATATAAAAAAATTTCTAAAACTTCGAAAATTATTTATGAGTTGCAAAGATTGTATTTATTACAGTGTTTCTTAGAAATATGCATTATGCTATTTCTCGCTTTGTTCTAAGAAGATTTTTTATTACTGAAACTATTAAACAAAAAAAATTACCATAAATTCAACAAATTTTCATGAAATTTGGGAAACTTTGATCAATTTGTACGATGTTTGGATTTTCAAAAATTTCAAAAAATTTAGAAAATTTTATTCCATACAAAATATATATATATATATTAACTTTTTTAAAAATTCAAAAACACTTGAAAAGTTTTCAAAAGTTATGCAAAATTCTAATGAGTTGGATATTTATTTATGAAGTAAACAAATTCTTGAATAATTCGTACTCTGTTAGAAATTTTTTAAAAATTGCGAAAAAAAGAAAATTTAAAATTTAGGAAACTGTTTACAATTCTGGAAAAGTTTACAAAATGTGTATCATTTGAAAAAATGGTAATTAACTTTATGGGGAGCATTTTTCGAGATATGCATAATATTTTTTTTTGTTTTTTTATTATTAATTATAAAAATACTAAATATTCAAAATTACGTGAAAATAAAATAAGTAAGACCCTTGTTCATGTTTAAGAATATAATAATAGTTTTAATTATGTTAAAAATGTTTGCAATGAAAAAAATCTTCCAATTTTACAGATTATGAGAAATTAAAAAAATTTGTAGAAGTCAAGAAAATGTTTTTAATTTTTTTGATTGTTTTATCGTCATATTTATTCAATTTCTACATGATAACGATATATTCATAAAATACATATGAAAAACTTGAAGTTCTCGGAAGTTACGAAAATTTTATCTGCAGTCAGACAAAATATTATGAAATTTTGTTAATCGTAAACAGTGTTCGATATTAGGAATTACGGAAATTTCAACAAATTAATGAAAGAAACATTGAAAATTATTAAGGTCATCTATAGTTCTATAAAAATTCAAAAATTTGTAGGATTTCAGAGAATGCTATTGAATTTTGTGGATTTTATTTTGTATAAATTACTTCAAAACCTTCATGATAATGTTTTTTTATTATTTCTTTACAAAAATATGTAAATTTTGAAAAACTTGGTGAATTTCGAAAATCTTTAAAAATTTTAGTCGTTTCGAAAATTTTATCGAACTCAGGTAATGTTTATCAACTTTTCATATTGTGTAAAATTTTTCAAACGTCATAATACTAGATAAATCATGTCATATCTAAAAGTTTTTCCAAAATCAAAACATGTTTGATGTGGTGTTCGATAACTTCGAAAACTGAAAATGAAACTTAGAATGAAATACACTGTTATCGAATCTCATAAATTATCTAAAGTTTGAACAGTCAATTATTGTTAAAGATTGAACTATTAAAAAATGATGACTTTGGCTTAAATATAGATTTGTTGATAGCTACCAAATCACATTCTTGACCAAAGACAGATTTCTTAACTTTTAACAAAAGAGGGTATCTATTGTACATAAATTTTTGATTCATTGTAAACATTGTGCACATATTTTTTGGGCATACAGATATTTGTGCACCGGTCCAATGTGCATACTATGATTTTTTACATTCAAAAAAAACCATATCTTTGTTCAGAACAATATCAACTTGTAATAAACAGCACAACATTGAAAAAGGCTTCTTAAGCATGTAATTATTGATAACAATCATTTCATAATAATTTATTCAAAATTATAAAAAAGTAATTCAAAAATATATGTAAATAATACCAATACTTGTTTGTCTTGCTGATCTGTGCCCCTAATGATTTTGATTCTGAAAAAGATTATAAAAATTTGTATAAAATCAACATTACAAAATTCTTATAAGAAAAACTTTTTTGAAATAGTAATCTTATCACCTTTGAAGAAAATACTTTCTTATAAAATTCTACTTCCTGCAGAAATTTTTAGAAAATAATTTTCATAAAAGTTCTTTCCTGTATAATATTTATAAAAAAAATTATTACTTAAGAGATTCGTCTGTCAAAACAGTTTGTCCAAAAAAATGTCTTTCTAAATTTTTCAGATTATTCGTATTTTTTTAATTTCAGTTGATGACTATATTTCCACAATTTTCTTTATTCTTCATTTTCAAAGTTAATATTCCTTTAATACGGTTTTTTATTAAGATTTTGTGGAATATTTGATATTTGATTATTCAAAAAAAGATGATATTTCATATAACTAATTTTTGTTTTTTTATAAGATTTTGAAATTTTTATAAAAGTGTAACTAGTTTTTATAAGAAAATTTTTTCTTATAAGGTTTTGATAAGGTCACTTTAAAAGAACATTTTCTGATTAAAATTTTATGAGATCGACTTTATAAAAAAACGTAATTCTCATGAGAAATTTTCGATCCCTATATGAATTTTGCCATTTTTTTCAAAAATGAAAATCACTGTGCACACAACTCAAATTTGTCATCGATTGTTGCAACGATTATATGCAAGTTATAATTAAAATTTACACAAAAAATTATCCCTAATCGACCGCTGTACAAAAATCTGTATTTACAATAAATATATGCAAAAAATCAACAATGCACAATAGACTAAAAAAGTAGCTTTCTTGACCAAAAACAAAATATATATTTTCCTGTATCTAAATATGCGATTTGATAACTATTAACGAATTTTATTTAACAAAAATTTACGGTTCTCTCAGTGTGGCGCCACCATAGTCATGACAACCATATCATCCATCTACGTGTTCCATTTCCTTACTCATTGAACTGGGTCTCCTTTTTTTCGCGTAATTGAAACAAGAACTTCTCGGGGATTTTTCCACGACGCTTTTCGGGTTTTTCAGGATCGATCATTTTCCTCGACTTTCGCCTCGCCGACTGGATTTGTCGCGCGAAATATTCATAGATTGCTATAGGACCCGACAAAATGGGCGCAACAGCAAGAGCTCTGATATAATTTGCAAAACATCTTTCAGTCACGCTTCGGTGATTAGCGCCTGGGTTATAACTTGTTAATACCGTTTTTATTCCCGGAACACTTTCCCGCTCGACGACGGGTCTCGTTCCGACGCGCTTCGAAGGATAAAAAGTGCTCCGATATTTTTTCCAACAACAGAAAAGGGGCAGCTCGAACGTACAGCGTGAAAAAAAAGTCGAGTCTATTATTGAACTTTTGCTACGCGGAGAAATGCGCCAAGTCCTGCCGCGGCAAAAGGTTTGTGGGCGAAGTTGGGAGTTCTCTGTTTTACTCGAATTCACATGAGAAAGTTTTCGGTCGCGCGACCATTAAATCCCCGGCGTTGCGCAATTAACCTATTTATAAGGGAGATGTTACGTTCGGGGTCGTTAGCCCTTTTTATTGTCTAGGATCGTGCTTTATTTCGCGTTATCCCGAGAAAACGCCGACGATGAATCATTATCTATGGCTGTTCTTTCGGAAAAATGTCCAACTTACAAGCAAAGGCAGGGGAGTGCAACTCTACATTAAAAAATTGGAAAATAATGTGAAAATTCTTTTTTGTTTTTTTGCAACAATGACTCTTCTAATTCGGTTTGAATCATTTAGACTTTCTTCATTCTTTAGTATTATCGATTTTCCAAGGTTCTGAGTTCTGATATTTCGTCATTCAAACTTGTTGAGTTATGATGTACATATTATTGCACAGTTGGGCACCATCGATTTTGGCAAAGACCAAGTTTTTTAATGGAGCTAAATGACAGGTGAAAACTTGACCAGACGAAATCTGATTTTGTTATTTATACAGCACTATATTTTTGATTTCATTGAATTCAATTGAAAAATCACATTGAAGCTGCGGTTTCGAGGTGAAAATCGAGTAATAGTGTGTTATTGTGCCCGCATCAAACGTCGATTTCGACGAAACGAGAATTGTATTCATTTGGAGTTTAATCGACATTTTCTGCGTGTACAATGCAGTAATTGATTCGATTCTAACCGAAGTGATTGAAACATTTTTGGTTTGGCTTTACAACACCGAAATTTGTGTTTCCTTTGTACTACGAAGTTACAGTTTGAACTACTTTGTAGTTTGAGATAGTTATAATCGTTAGATTTTTCAATTCTTATCCGAAAATTAATAAACTTTCTTTGATCTATCTTTTGAAGATGAATTGAATGTATTACAGATGAAGTTGCTTCTATCTTGATTCTATGATAATTAACAACTTAAAGTGAATAAATAATTAAGATTATACTGCTTCAATGATGAAATGAAAGTAATAAAAAAATTTTGAAATCCTGGAAAAATTCTTTATGGCGCAAATTATTGATTTTACTTCATTTTCAAGTCACTTAGTTTGCTTACGTGATAAATTTTATTGAGATCTTGAAAAATGGTGTAATAAATAAAATTATTGCAATAATTTTATTTAACCACCAAAAAATGTATTCATACATCGATGACGAAATTGAAATTCAACTATTGTTTTTTTCATTTTTTCGTATAAAATAATGATCAAACGGTAAAGAACTCAAACTTGAAATATTCCGGGTTTTTTAGTTCTAATTTTTGCAAAAAAGTGTAATCGAGGTGAAAAATTTCTTCATTCTCAAATCATGAATCTTCATAATGAATAATGTGAGACATTACTATTCATGAATTATTCCGTTAAATTTTGAAATTCCTGAATTCAAAATTCATAATTTTCACAAGGATTTTTTTGCGTTTGAAAAAATAAAAATTTTTCGTTCCAGTGTGAGGAAAACAAAAGAAAACGTGAAATATCGACAATGAAATCTGAGTTTTAAAATTCGATTTTCAAATATGCAGATTAAAAAAATTGAGTATCACAATTATGAATGTGAACTTGAAAGTTTTTATATGTTTAATCGTGAAAGTTAAAATATTCTATGTTCAAACATGGTAATACGAAATTGAAGTATCGAAATTTTTTTTACATTTTTAACAAACAATTTAAAAATTACTATTTTCGTCGGATACGAATTCAAAAAAACATGGATTCAAATGATTATAGAGTATTGGGTGGAGTTTTACTTATTGAAAAAAATTTATTCCTTTTCTTTCCGAATTTCAAATTACAAAAATCCATTGCCTAATAATGAAAAATTTTCAAATTTTTAGGATCACAACTGTAGAACCGAGAAACTCAGTCTACACAAGACTGAACATTTTTCCAATTCTAACTTTTTCACAAAACTATTTTCCCTATTTGGAATATATAAGATTTTTATTCAATGTTTACATTTCCATGTATCAAATCATTAAATTGTGAATCCAAAAAAATAAAATCGTCTCTCTAACATACTCTCTCCAACATACAGATTTTGAGTTGAACTATAGTGAATATCAAGAAAAAATTATCAGATCCCACAAGGTTATAATTATCATCAAAATCTGCTATACATGGTATGTAGATCAGTTTATAAAAAAATTCATTTATTAGTCACCACCAACAAAAGATTTTGAAATAATTCCAAAAACACCCTTTTTACCATAAATTGTAGGTTATGGCGTTTGTAACAGACGCATGAGTCTGGTAAATCATGAAAATCATTAATGTAGAAATCAGCAAACTTGTAACTCGAACTCGAAAATCGAAACAAAAATTTCTCAAATTGTACGACGTCTCATTCATAAATTTTGATATCAAAAAAATCAAAAACCTCCGATTCTCTCATGAAATTTCAGAAATCTGAAAGTTTTTCTTGCACTTGAGAAAAACGGAACAAAAAACAAGAAAAACGTTTCATTCACATCTTTATCTGAATAATTATACAACTATTTTCATCCAATCTAGATTCAACGAAGGATAATTTATCAGCAACCAGTGCGAATATCGACGCTAGATACTATTAAGTTCACTTTCTTGCCCACATTTTTTTCAGTTCTCAGAATTTCAACTCAATGTTTCTAAAAATATAATTTGAGATTCAAAATCATCAAATAGTTAATGAAGGTAAAAAGATTAAAATTTTCAAAAGTCGCTGCAGTTTGATTCGATTATATATGTCATATACTTTGCATAACTTTCAAATGTAATGTAATTCCTACTTTTAAATTGACCAGTTCAAAAAGCAAACGAACACCGTCATTTCACTTACCTGATTTGAAAAAAAAAAAACAATTTTTTTACTTTTTTGGAGTCAAATACTCTTACTTCTTGCCTACAGAAATTTTTTTGTATTCTACATCAAGGCCAAAAATTTAAAAAATAATTTGTAATCATCACTAAAAATATGACAAATTTTTAAAATCTGAATTCTTGAAAAACTTATTCAAAAATATAAACTATGTTCGATCATGAGCAATTAGAGCTTGCAGTCAATACATTCTTTTCTCCCCTGAAAATTCTCATATGCATGGATTAAAAAAATATTCCAAATGATCCCAAAAACTTCTTACAATGTAGCAAACCATCCCAGATTCAACATTATGCATTTTTTTTTATAACAAAAGCTTGAGGGTTTGCAATACTCAGCAATTAAACTTCACTGCTGTAAAACGTGCAACTGCACTTCGCGCCAGGTCTAATTTCCTGCCGCCGACCGAACGTTGAATTGTTAATAACCACTCTTCAGAAGGCAACAATTATTTCTCCCGCCGCGTTAATATTATCACAAACTTTTACTTTCGAGATTCACCCCTTTTAACAGTACGCTTTGTAGTTATTAAATAAATTGCATGCTAGAAAATTTCTCAGACTTATCATATCCAGTCTTATTAAACTGCAAAATTATGAAGCTTACATTAGTTGAAGCTCTGGGGCTGATAGAAATGAGCACAGTGATAACCGGATTCTTACCACCTACAAAATATGTAGGAAAGTCTGTGACAAAACGATATAAGCAACTGAACATAGTTTTATTCACTTCTGCATCTTGCTTTTTCCTGCCATTATGCTTTTCGATGTACGTTTTTTACAACGACATGTTATTTTTCCGAAATCTGCGGTGTTATCGTGCGCAGTGTTGCAGTACATGATGAAGGTTGTTATATTCCATATTCACGGACGGAAATTGCAAGTAAGATAAAAATTTACACTGTGCAAAAAATTTCAGAGAAAAATACAAAGCAATACAAAGATTAAAAGATGAAAGAAATTGTTTGACTAGTTGTTTTTGCGTGTATCTCGAAATTTTGTATACATACTATATTTACTTCTACTTAAAAAATTCAATTTTGCTGGGAAAAATTTTATCATTATTGTTATGCATTTTTAACAAACGTCATAATATTTTCGTATTTTTTTTATACCTTTCAAGTTTGTCATATATATTTAAAAAATATAGCGTAATTCGAAAAAATATAACGGTAAAATAATTAACAAAATTGATGAACATTTTTTGGAAATCTACAAATTTTGCGAAATTTTGATAACCCATGAAATCAGAAGATTTTTATTAATAATGTGAAATCAAAGAATTTTGAACATACTACTAGTTATTTTTATATTTTCAAACATAAATATTATCTTTTCCTGTAATTGTTGAATATTTAGTATTTTTCAAATTCATTTGAAGAAAGAAAAAATGTCATGCATATTACGGAAAAACGTACCTAGTAATGAATAGGATTCACAAATTTTACATAAGTTTTTTTTGAAATTATACACATTTTGCGAAGTTCTCCACAATCGTTGACCAACTTCAAAATTTCTAATTTTCTTTTTTTACAGTATGTTCAAAATTCTGACCAGAGAACAAACTATTTAAGAATATACTAATTTCATAAATAAATGTACCTTTTCATAAATTAATGTTCATAAATAAATTTCGACAAAACAACACAATCTAGAAAATGTGTTTAAAACATCCTAAAAAACATCCTAAAAACATCCTAAAACATCCTTTTGAAAAATAATAACTTCTCTGTATTTTATAAAATCGTCGAAGATCTATAAAATTCTGAAAGTTTTTCGATTAATCAAAATTTTTCAAATTTTCGACTTTCATGAAAATTTGTTGAACACGTAGTTATTTATTTTTTTTTTGTTTTGAATTCTTCGAGTAATTCAGAATTTTAATACAAAAAATTCATAAAATAACATAATGCACATTTCCAATAAATACGATAATAAATAACATTTTTGCAATTTATGAAGTATTTCTGAAATTCTAGAAATTTTTTCAAATTTGGTAGGGTTCTCGACAACTGTTCATGAATAACATTTTGTCTTCTTTTGTATTACAGAGATCTTTTGGTGAATTGAAAGAGGGCCTGCAATCAGCAAAGTCACCAACCACTGTTCTTATGAAAAAATATATTTTTCCCATGCATCCGTAAAAAAGGCCACTTTATTTCTATGGAATGCGGGAACAAAAGCCTCTTTTTGGGGTACTCAGAGATCAGCGGGAGTTATCAATAAAACCCTAGGGAAATATTCATAAATCCCGGATCACAGGGAAGAAAGTTGCCTGATCCGTGATTTATGAATGTTTCCTA
>JAPYZL010137070.1:0-14006 GCA_030522825.1 Platygaster orseoliae
CGATTTCTCGGAAACGAATCATCTGAAAGCAAAAAGTAAAACAGTTTCATATTTTGTATCAAATTGGCTATGGTCTGAACTACAACCAAAAATATTCAACGTTATTTAAAAAAGTTATAAACAATTAAAGGTTAAAAAAAAGGGTCAAAAATGAAAAAATCCGCTATTTTGTTTTTTTCTCGGTGGAATTTTATCATTGTAGTTCAGACGATAGCCAATTCGATACAGAATATAAAACTGTTTTACTTTTTGTTTTCTAATGATTCGTTTCTGAGAAATCGTGTAAACCAGTAACAAATTGGACGAGTTTAATCAGCACTTTTCAAAGCCGCCATAATGAATAAAAAAAAAGAAAACTTTTTTTTAATAGTTTAAGATATGTACAATAATTTGTAAAAAGTTTTATTTTAAAATATTGTTTGAACAATAAATGGAATTAAAAATAAAAAAACACGTTTCTCATAGGAACCTGGCCTTAAACTAAGAATTTAGTAAAAATAATGTCAAATCCTCACTCAGTAACCTAAAAAACCATGAAAAGGATGTACATATTTGAAAGACAAATTTTGCTATAACCTGTTCAAATGATTTGTTTAGATAAACAAATTTCACAAAAAAGATATCAAATTCTTATCTAGCAACCTAAAAAACCATGAAAATGACACATAAAAAATGTTTGCAATACTAATAATATAATATAACTAGAATTTCATTCAAGTTTTCCCAAAATAAATCCACTTGGATTTCTAAGTAGAAATGCAATTGGATTTTAAACTGCAATTACATTGAGTTTTCCTAAAAGAAATCTACTTGGATTTCCAACTGGAAATCTTGTTGGATTCCCAACTAGAAATCTATTTGGATTTCCAACTGGAAAACTCACCATTTCCCCAATTGGAAATGCCATTGGAAATCCAATTGGATTTTTTCAGTAGAGAAGCCTTGTTATTACCTGGAAAAGTTGCAAACTTTCCTCCACTGGTCTTTCTCGCCAAGGGCTGGGAGTTGGGTCGAAGCCTTTCATTTGTTCACTACGCTGGTGACAAACGTATGCCTTGTTTCTTTTAATCAGCTCAACGGCCCACTCGTACAACTGCTGAAAATTGTCCGATGAATGAGTGATTTTGTAAGGTTTATATCCCAGCCATTCGACCATGTCTCGGATGCCAACGAAAAATTTTTCTTCCTCCTTTTCGGGATTCGTGTCGTCGTATCGAAGGTAGCAAATTCCGTTGTGAGCGGCTGCGTATCTAAATAAATGGAACAAAAATTTTGTGAATGATGACTTTTTTTCACCTCAATTATATTACCTTCAATCACATGATTGAATTAAATTAATTATTGTAATGAAATTACTTCATTATGTAAATTAGTTTAACTCACTTTTTTCTTCCTCAATGATTGAACTAAAATAAAATTCATATTAAAAAAAATTGTAAGGTATATAGTCAAAAGTTAAACATCAACTATGAAATGATAATATTCGATTTCATCAACACACTAATGTTTAATTTTCGAAATCTTAAATTTTTCAAAATTTAAAAAGAAGTAGTCGCTACAATTTCTCCTTTTTTCTCTCAACATTTTATTCTACAGACACATGTTAATTAAAATTTCACATTAAATAAAAGTGCGAATGATTATTTTCAATGAAGAGCTACCAAAAATTATAAAAATTTTGCATAAACGCCACCTTCATGAAAAAAATCGCACAAAAATTTTCCAGCTAGAAAATTCATTCAAATGTATTTGTAGGGCATAAAATTCCATGACATTTTTCTTTTTCAACATTTAGTCTGAAATTGCACTAATAAAATTTAAATTTCATGTTTACTATAAAAAGCAAGAAAAACTTACCCAAAATTTATGTTGATAGCTTTGGCATGCCCAATGTGCAGAATTCCATTTGGCTCTGGAGGAAACCTGGTGACCACTTTGCCCCCCGTTTCTTGCAGATGCTTTTTCAGCAAATTTTTCATATTTTCCGTCACCACGTATCCTTCGGTTTTGTAATTTTCACCGGGTAAATGAAAATTTATTCTCTTTAACAATTCTCCCATTGTTTTGGCTTCTTCTTCAACAACGACCTCAGCTGACAAATATAAAGTAAATTTTTGAAAAACTCCACAGGATTCGAAATCGTCTTAGTTTATTTTGATTAAAAATTTTGAACAAAAACAAAATTATTTATCGAATTATTTATCCCTATTATTATTTTTAATGGTATTATTTTCAATATAAATTTATTATTTATTTGGACAATACAATTTCATATGAATATTACTAATGTTCCTGTACATAAAGTATCAGTCATTTACATAAAAGTAAATTTTTATAAAATTTTAAACTTCTAAGAACAAAAATGTTGAAAATTTTTCACATGTTGAAAAATTTTAAAAATTATGATACATCAGAAATCCTTACACGGTTTTTATTTTAAAAAACTTGAATTTTGACAAAATAGAAAATTTCGCGGAAATTTCAACATTAACGAAAATTTTTGTGAATTCAATAATTTTTCAACTTTTTGGATATGTTCAATTTCAAATTTAAAATACAATAAAAATGTTAATTTTAAAAATTTTGTGTCAAATTTTAAAACTCCAAGAACGACAATGTTAAAAGATTTTGATATCTTAACGAATTTTGAAAATTATGATATATCGAAAGTCCTTATACATTTTTTAATTTTTCAAAACTTGAATTTGGAATAAATAGAAAATTTCATGAAAATTTTAACATTTTCGAAAATGTAAAATAAAATTTGCGAATTTAATAATTTTTTAATTTTTTCGATGTTGAATTTCAAATCCGAAATACATTAAAAATGTCAATTTTAAAAATTTCGTATAAAATTTTGAAATTACAGGAACGAAAATGTTAATAATTTTTGACATCTTGAAAAAATTTTAAAATTATGATATATAGAAAATCCTTATACAGTTTTTAATTTTTGATAAATTGAATTTTGAAAAAATAGAAAATTTTGTGAAAATTTCAAGATTACCGAAAATTTTTGCGAACTCAATAATTTTTGAACTTTTTGGATATGTTCGATTTCAAATCTAAAATAAAAAATATATTAAAAATGTCAATTTTAAAACTTTTGTGTCAAATCTTAAAACTTCTAGAACGAAAATCTTGAAAGATTTCGACATCTTAACGAATTTTTAAAATTATGATACTTCGGAAGTCCTTATACAGTTTTCAGTTTTTCGAAAGCTGAATTTTGAAAAAAATAGAAAATTTCGCGAAAATTTAAACATTATCGAAAATTTTTGAATAATCTATGCAAATTCAATCATTTTTGAATTTTTTGAATGTTTAATTTCAAATTCAAAACTAAAATACATGAAAAATGTCAATTTTTAAAATTTCGTATCAAATTTTAAAACTCTATCAACAAAAGTGTTGAGAATTTTTGACATCTTGAACAATTTTGAAAATTATTATACATCTGAAATCCTTATACAGTTTTTAATTTTTCAAAACTTGAGTTTTGAAAAAAATTGGAAATTTCGTAAAAACTTGAGCATAACCGAAAATTTTGAAAAATTTTTGCGAATTCAATAATTTTTGAACTTTTTGGATATGTTCAATTTCAAATATAAAATAATTGAAAATGTCAAATATTATACAAATTTTTGTCAAATTTTAAAACTCCAAGAACAAAAATGTTGAGAATTTTGCACATCTTGAAAAGTTTTGAAAATTATAATATATCGGAAATCCTTTTACAGTTTTTAATTTTTCAAAACTTGAATTTTGAAAAAAATTGAAAATTTCGTGAAAACTTTAGCATAACCGAAAATCATGAAAAATTTTTGCGTATTCAACTGTTATACAGTTTTTTTACGCAATAAAATATATTACTTCAGTAAATATACTACTTGAATAAAAAACATGACAAAAATGAAGCGGTATTTTTATCATCATAGAAGTTTTTTTTATAAACAACTGAACATTTACGCATAATTTATGCTGTAGGCTGAACATTCCAATAACATTATCTTTGCATTTTTGGTCCAAGTTAATTTCCCCTCCCAAGAACCGTTTCTGGGACCGCTCCTGATCTTTGTCATTGGACACAACCAAACATATTTATTCACAGTTGGTTAGATAAAAAAAGTATTGAACATGAATTCATGTATTTTGCTTTATCTGCAAAACAACGAATAGACCTAAAAAAACCAATCATTTAGGCACATTATTCAAGTCAAGGAGATTATAAAAAAATGAGCCTAAAGGATAAGTGTCTGTGGGTCGATTTTTTCATTTCATATCACATTTATTTATTATATCTATATCATATATGCAATTGTTATACAATACTTATTTATATGAATATTTTCTATTATGTCAAATTTTTTTGAACATGATGAAGGTTTTCATGACTAGTTTGTAAGCGAAGGCATCATATCACACGCTCATAGGAAGTTACCTATTTTTGTATCTTCTTTTTTAACAGCAGCTTTAATTTTTGGCTGCTTTGGAGCTGGAGCTTTATCAGCATCAGTTTTTGGCCCAAGCAAATCGAGTATTTGGATGTCGAATTCGTTTTTTATCGCTTTTCCATCAGCCCATTTCAAAGCTTTTCTAATTTCTTGCATAAGAGGCCCTGTGTTGAATCGGTACCTTTGAATAAATGTTTTTTGCTTATGTTGAAGAACTGTTTGATAAATTGTTTATAAAATTCTGAATGTAAAAAATATTTTTATTTTCAAATTATAATTCTAAACCATTTTTTTTATTAAAGTTTTTCAATGTTCATTTTCCACCTTTTTTCTTTGATTTCCTCTTTATGCGACGAAATTTGCTTTTCAACATGAAGCTCAATTTCTTCTGGGGTAACAGTTACTCCTATCCCACAAAATTCCTCAAATTCAGCAATATCAATATTCTCTTGAGGATGACCCAAGGCATATTCGAGCGCTGCATCCACTCGTTGAGTATTATCCAACTTTTTTTCAGCAATATACCTTGCAATAAAAGGTATTTTATCCAACATTTGGGGTTTCATTTTTGACGCCAGCTGATAAATCAAGCTTCCATTCTCAGGATTGATTTCTGAGGTTTTTGCAACCTGTATTACGATTTAAAATTATGTTTTGGATTTTTTTTAAGAATATTTTATATCAAATTAGTTTTTTTACTCAAAATATTAAGGTGAGATAATGAAATAGAGCTGTTTTACAAAAAAAAAAAAACGAAATCTTGAGAATTTAAATATTTTATTTAGTAATTTATATATTTATTTAAATATTTTGTTTCATGAAAACTGGTAGTTATTTTGGAATTATATCAAACTCATGATAAAAATTAAAAATAATAAGGAATTTTTAATGATATTTGTTAAATACCAATAATTATCACATATTTCGATTACTAAGAACTATGAAACAGGTTTTTAGATTTTTTATTTATTTTGAAACGCTTAGAACTTTGGAGACATAAAAAAGGAGTATTATTAAAATTAGTAATAATTTTAATATTAGCATCAACATATTTCTATCAATGAAATTAATTACTATTTTTTAAAAAATTTTGAATTTATTTTAATATTAATAATAATCGATATTAATTTTTAAATTTACTAATTTTTGCAACCTTGATTATGATTAAAAAATTTCAATTTCAATTTCAAAAAAAAGTTTCTTATATTAGAAATTAATTTTTTAACTAGAAAAACAAAAAATATCAAGGGAAAATAATAAAAAAGAACTATTGTAAAATAAAGAAATTAATTGGAAAGTTGCATGGAAAAAAAATCAAATTTGGCAACATCTTCGAATCTATTATTTAAAAAAATAATCAATACAAATTTTTTTATTTCTTTAAAAATTATTGTTTTAGAGGATATGTGATTTTTTAATTCCTTATACATAGATATACTAAGCATACAAATGACATTAAATAGTTAGAATGACGTCACTTTGTTACACTTTCCGTCAATTTTTGAGATATGACAAAAAAACACGTATCTGATATTTAAAAAAAAAACTAACAATATCAGCAATAAAAAAATTGATGCAACTTTTGTATTCTTGAGAATTAAAATTATATTTAATATTCTATGAAAACTCTGTAGTAATAGTTTTATTTAATATTAGTATCAATATGTATATAAATGAAAAATGTACCATTTTTACTCATAATTATTCGAATAATGATTGAATTCATACTATTTTATATAAAAAACATGATTATTGAATTAAATATACTATACAATAATAATATAAATGAGTAATTTTTATTTAACTAATCGTTATACTTTATTTTACTCAATTTAAGAAATAATAAATAATAAAGGTAAGATTACTGTTCATATTAGCAGTATTGAAACTGAAGAATTATTTTCCATATTTTCATTATTCCAATTATATTCTAATATTGCAATAATGATAATGATGATAAAAAAATTAAATACTTTTTTGTAAAAGTTTAATAAATTCAAATTTGTAAACACAAAAAATTATGATTCTACAGATTTGCAAATTACAAAAAATGCGAAGAGAACTTTACTTAAATCTTTACTTTCATTTTTGAGTAAAATATTTTTTTATAATGCGTAACATATGGTGAACTTCAAACTTGAGAAAAAAAATTGGTCTGTCTATTAAGTTTTTTATTTTTTCTATGTGAAAATTATAAGTTTTTCACTCTCACACTACAGTACGAAAAAATATATATAAAAAACATGAATTTTATTACATTTTGCTTTGAAAAAATTTATGTCAAAAAAATACACATCCTTCCGCAAACAAAAAAATTTTTTTCATTAATAGAAAATTTTTGATTTCACAAAATAAAAAATAAGATGCAAAAGTAGTTTTATTCCCCAAAATTTACTATCAAAAACCAAAAAAGATTCAAAAATTAACCTCTTCAATAATGATCTTCAAATTCTTCGTGACGTTGACATTTTTCAATGTTTCTTTAGCTTTTTGCTCACTCAACCCTAAAGATTGAAATATTTCCATATCTTCCTTTTTTTCCATAATCGTAATATGAAAAAATTTTTCGAAAATTTAAACCAATTACACTATTTATGCACACTACTCAAGAAAATGTGAAAAATGTCAAACTTCAATATTTTTGCAGATTGACTCACAATATCCGCAGATCTTCGCACAACTGCGCACGATCGCACACATACAAACTCACTTCATTCGCTACTCATGCATATATCTTCATTGTTCGCATTGCCTTGCATTGTTTCTTCAGCAAAAATCAGCTGAAATAAACACGAAGCAGCAGAAATCGCCATAACCAGCCATAACCTAAAAATTTGCACGAGTCAAATTTCACATGTGTCCACATGTGTCTGTTTGTTGACTTTGACTGCAATCTGGCACAATCCGGCATTCGAAAAAAACCTTTTCTACAATTAAAAATTCGACGATTTTTTAACCATAATTTATCAATCAGTCATTCATGAATTTTTGAAATTCGTCAATCATGTTTCCCGAAAAGTGAGTCATTTTTAGCAATTAAGTTTTATTTAAAATGCACTTTAATAAACTTTGTGTAACCTATAATAATTGCAATCGACTCGAAACGTGGTATATTTCGAAATATATCGTAAATTGTAATCAATAATGATTGTCAAAAGCAAGAAAGTAAAAACCAGCAAACATTTTTAAACAGAATTTTTTTTTAGACTAAAAATTCTAATAACAGTTAATTAATAAATACAATTTAAAAATCCAAAACTATAAGAATTTGATACATTTAATATACAAATATTAAATTCCAAAAGCCAATTAATAATGACAATATTTATAACAATATTCTCATTTTAGATTAGGTGGACAAATAAATAAAAATTATAGTTCTCTTATCTGTGTAAAAAAAGTTTCACTATCAGTAAATTTTCAATTTTTATTATACTTTTTCTTCCTTCAAATTTTTTTTTATTACTTGTACTCTTGGAATTGAGATTCAGATGTTAATATGTCTCTGAAGTTTCAAACGTTCTAAAATAAACGAAAAAATAAAAAAAAATTGTTCTATCTTTCCAAATAAATACATTAATTCATAATTATTGATATTTAACAAATATTATTCAACGTTTCTAATTATTTTTAATTTTAATCATGGGTGAAAACAAAAAGTCTATTATTCTTCGTTTTCGTTTATTTTATGAACATTTGGAAGTTGAGGCACATATTTTAATGTTACATCTTCCATTAAAGTTTTTGAAAAATATTTCTTATAATTATTCAAATTTAATTCTTTTATAAATTAGCCTTTAATTGTATTATATCAAGTTATAAATTTTTACTAATATTATATTTTATTAGTCATTTTCAAAAAAAAAAATTTTATTTTACTTTAAAATGAACAAATTTGTTTGAACAATATTATGAGAGAAAATTAGAATTATTTCAAGAAGACAATTTTGAAACCTGTCTACATTCTTTCATGAACCCCAAAAATCAGTTCTGAATTATAAAAAACTTACGGTGTTGATAAAAATAATCTTAAATTATTATATTACTGAATTTTATAATTATTTTCAAAAATTGCATGATTAGCAATATTTGATTTGGAAAAGTGTAAGAAAAGTTAAGTAATTATTCAGTAAAAACTGTAAAATTCTTTTATTCTTTCATTCAAGATAAAAATGTAAACAGATAAAATCTATTAACTTAGTTTATAAAATTTTCACCTCAAAAAAATTCCATAAATTTGATTATCTGAAGATTTTTGTAATGTATTTCAACATCAGAAAAAATCATACAAATCAAAAATCAATGACCTCGAAAAAATGTTTGATATAATTCTGAATCAAGATTTTCAAATTGTTTCATGCACAAGCAATACCATATTATATTAATTTAGACATCTCTTTAAAAAATTCTAATAACAGTCAATTAATAAATACAAATTTAATAAATATAACTCCTGAAATACAGAAAAAAAAACAAATAGTAATTGATGAATTTATTATATAAATATTAAATTCCAAAAGTAGATCAATAATGATAATATAATAATATTCTCATTCTAGATTAAGTTGATTAATATCGATTAATAAATTTAAACTATTGTTCTCTTATCTGTGAAAAAAAGTTTCGCTATCAGTAAATTTTCAATTTTTATTATACTATTTCTGCCTTTAAATCACTTTTTTCCTTTCTTGTACTCTCTAAATTGAGATTCAGATTTTAATGTTAAATCTCAAATTAAAGTATTATTAAAAATATTTCCTATAATTTTTCTAATTTAATTCTTTTCTAAATTACCCATCGATTATATTATATCAAATTATAAATTTTTACTAATATTATACAGGGTGTCCCTAGTAAAGTGTGACAGCGGAAAACCATAGATTCCTGATGAAAATTTAAGCCTTTTTTTCCTTTGCCATTTTTTAAAAAACTCAAAATCGAAAAAGATATTTGCGTCGAAAATTTCAACCAATCAGATTTTTCAGATTTCAAACTCGAATATCTTTTTTCATTTTGAGTTTTGTAAAAAGTGCCAAAGGCCTTTTTTACTCAGAAAAATATGAAGAAAATTCGGGAAAGATTTGGTCCATGAATTTGACCCCTACTTGTCGATAGAAGGCATTTATTATTAAAATTGTTGGCTTGAATAACTTTTTGAATTTTGAGTTTTTTAAAAAATGGCAAAGGAAAAAAAGGCTTAGATTTTCATAAGGAATCTATTGTTTTCCGCTGTCACACTTTACTTGGGACACCCTGTATTTTATTACACCGTTTTTTTCAAACATAAAATTCTATTTTACTATGAAACGAACAAAATTGTTTAGACAATATTATGAAAAAAGAAATAAATTTATTTCAAAAATACAATTTTGAAACCTGTCTACTTTCTTTTATGAATCGTAAAAATCAGCTCTGAATTATAAAAAAACTTATGGTGTTGATAAAAATCATCTTAGACTATTGTATTATTGAATTTTATAATTATTTTCAAAAACTGTATGATAAGTAATATTTGATTTGGAAAAGTATGAGAAAAGTTAAGTAATTATTCAGTAAATACTTTAATATTCTTTTATTCTTTCATTCACAATAAAAATGTAACCAGGTAAAATCTATTAACTTAATGTATAAAATTTTCATCATACAAAAATTCCATAACACTTATTATCTGAAGATTTTTGTAATATATTTCAACATCAGAAAAAATCGGACCATTAACAAATCAATTACTTTGAAAAAAATATTTGACTTAACTAGGAATTAAAATTTTCAAATTGTTTCATGCACAAGAAATACCACATTGTATCAATTTAGACATCTCTTAATTTTTTAAAATCAAGCAATTACTATTTTTCAACAAAACTTTTCAGGTGTTTACTGCAACATTTTGAGGAAAACAAAGCGCCTTTTGAGAGCTCAGAAAATTTTACAGAGCCTTCAGCAAAAAAAGTAAAATTGAACCCAGAAAATAATTTGGAAATGAATGAGGAAGACATCGTTCTAGCAACATACAACATCCTTCAAACATCGCCGGATTATTTTCGTGAAAAATGGCCATGGAGCAAATTTTACAAATTTCTTCAATCCAAAAACGAAAAAACAAGATGGTAAGCCAAAAGTTTATATTTTTAATCTTTATGGTGTCTAACGAATGCTATAATTTTCTTATGTTTCAGGATCGCATTGAATTGCATATCCATTGTTTTACAAATGTCAGAGGCATCAAAACTTGACTGTGCTAAAAAACTCAAAATCGATGTAAACAAGTTTCTGATTGACGAAAGTTGTGCAATTGACAAGATTGTTTCTTTGCCAACAGACAAAAACACGAGAGTTTGTCAGCAAAAAATTATAGATTCTTTGTTACAAAAATCCAATGATTCGAAGAAGGAAAATATTGACAAAAATGGGTTCAAGTACAGTCGTTTGGAAACGAATCTGGTTCCTGTCCCCTCTTTGGAGCATAATCTTCTTACAGTTCAAATCGCAATCGATTCTGGAAAATGTGTTTGTCTCCAAGGTAAAATTGATATACTTTTTATGTATTTCATTTTTACTGCATTGAATATTGAATTTTGTAAGTGTATATTCCAAACTTTGAAAATTATGGTATCCAAAATATGTGAATACTAAATTCATACTTGAATTTCAAAAATCATCAAAATACATTAAATGCAGGTTGAAAACATTTTCAAGTGAATTTCAGGTCCAGTTGGCTGTGGAAAAACAGCGATTGTCGAGCACTTGGCAAAAACGACGCTCTCAAAACCTTCTGATTTCATCAAAGTTCAGCTCGGAGATCAAACCGACTCGAAAATGCTCTTGGGAATGTACACTTGCACGGACGTTCCCGGAAAATTTCTTTGGAAAGCCGGAGTTCTGACTCGAGCGGTCACCGAAGGAAAATGGTTGCTTTTGGAAGACATCGACTGCGCTCCAATGGATGTGGCGAGCGTTTTGAGCAGTCTCTTGGAGAATCGAAAGCTTTCAGTTCCTGGTTACAGTGATTCCATTCCAATAAAAAACGGATTTCAACTCTTTGTCACCCAGAGAATCGATGGAATGAGAAGAAGAAATCCTTCAAGTGGGTCCAGTTTGCTGGAAAAATTTTGGTTTTGCGTCAACATGAAACCTTTGTCGGAAGAGGAATTAACGATTGTCATTAAGGAACTTTATCCAATGTTAGATACCATTGCCAGCAGATTGGTCGAAGCTTTCCAGACGAGCAGTGATTTTAGGTGAGATGATGAACATTTCATGGAATCTAAGAGTTTTTTATTGTTGATAATAATTTTGCAATTTTAAAATACCAAAGAAATTTTGAAAATTTATTGCACTAGGTAATGATGAATTATTTAAACTAATATTGTATCATGAAAAGATTTTTTAAAGTTACATCAATTTTGGAGTCCAAGGGTGAATATTTTTCATATACGTATTCAATATAAAGGAACTTGATTTTTGTGATTTTTAAGTCACTGAAATTACAATTTCGTCTTTTTCTAATACTTTTAGTGTTTTTCATCTATTATTTTTATGTATAACTTATAGGGTTTTCTGTAAAATAACCGTCACACACTTTCTAAAAAGTGCACGGCCCCTAAACCACAAGTATCATTTTTCGATAATTTTGTAGATTTAAAATTTCCAAAAACGTCTGTCTTTAGCAATTCGCCAGAAAGATCTGGCCGACTCGTCTCCACCCGCGACCTCATGAAATGGTGCAAAAGATCATCCATTGACTACGCGTCATCCTCGTCTTCGAGTCGTGAAAAAATCATCTACAACGCTATCGACATGTTTTGCTGCTCCATCCCCGACCTCAACGAACGCAAAAACCAGGCTATCAAAATCGCCCTCACCTTTGGCAATCGCAACATCCCGGAAAATTACCTGGAACATCGAAAACCACCGGAACCACGATCCAACTCTCAAGAATTTTGCTTCGATCGAGTCAAGTTACCGTGCAAGGCCCAAAAAATGGTCAGTTTTGAGCAAACGTCCAACTACTTTTCGTACACGCGACCATCGATTTGTTTACTGGAAAAAATCGCAGTTTGCGTTGACATGGACGAGCCAGTTTTGTTGGTTGGCGAAACTGGAACTGGAAAAACCAGCGTCGTACAGTATTTGGCTGAGAAAACTGGCCACAAATTAATCGTGATTAACATGAACCAGCAAAGCGAGAGTTCAGACCTTTTGGGAGGATTCAAACCGATCGATGTTAAATTCCATGTGACGCCGGTTCGAGAGACGTTCGACCGACTTTTCAGGTCATTTTACTCTGTGGAGCAGAATGAAAAGTTCTTGAAACACGTGGCGAATTGTTACAATTCTGGGCAGTGGAAGAAATTGGTGGCGCTGATGAAGGAGCCGACGGTCAAAGGGATCCAGAAATTGAGAAGGAAGAAGGGAGTTGAGGGAATTCTTGGAGACTGGATGGGGTTGAAAGAGAAATTGGACAAATTGGAAGTTCAGGTAAAATTGAGTTTTTTACAGTCCTGAATTGATAATGTTTGTATTTGATTTTTTAAAGAAATTTTGGGAATTTGTAGCGTTTTTTAAATTGCTATAAAAATATTTAGACATAACTCATGTGTATAATAATGCAATAAATCATAAATGAGAAAAGTTTTTAATAGATTGCAGGAAGATTAATTTTTTTAACAAAATTGTATTTAGATGAAAATTTTGATAAAGAAAATTGTAATATTACTCATGTTTTTTTTTTTACTTTGCTCATAACTTATCATGTTCACAATATATTAACATGTGGTATTTTCTTATGTAGAAACAATCATTAAATGATAAATTTTATTTATCGGTAAACAGTAAAAAAATACATTTGCAATTCCCTGGAAAAAAGCGGAAAATTTCAGAAAAAGGTGATCAATTTGGTAAATTTAAAAAAATTCCGAAAATTCTTGAATTACATAAACCTCGTTTTTATTAAAATTGTGGAATAATAAGAATTTGTCGTACGAAAATCGTTGGTAATTTCAAATATTCCACCCACAATCGAAAAATTCGTAAAATAATCAAAAATTTGAAAACAAGGTATTTTAAAGATTGTCAATAATTACAGAAAATTCGAAAAATTTGCATGATTTTAGTAAATGTTGGTAAAATTTCAAGAACGCGGAAAATTATGAAAATTCCCTAAAATTAAAAAAATTGTAGAATACTAACAATAAGATGAAATTTTCAGAAGATAAAAAATACTCTATCTCGTATGGAAATCATCAATGAGATTCTGAAACTTTTTTAATATCATGAATAGTTAAAAAAATAACATATTTTAACAATTATAAATAAGGGGCTGTCCACATATTACGTCATCAATTTTTTACCTACTTTTGACCTCCTCCTACGTCATCAACCATCATTCCGTAGACCCCCCCCCCAGTGTTGACGTCATCAAATAAAATAAAATTTTTAGCGTGTACAGTCTGTCAAGTAAGAGCGTAGCGGCGATTATTCGCAGCCAGTAAGTCAGAGGCACTACCTTTTTTTTTCTATGAAGATAATACTTCTGCTGTTTTCGAAACGCAA
>JAPYZL010137074.1:0-16401 GCA_030522825.1 Platygaster orseoliae
GTCTGATGGGGATTACTTTGAAGGGGACAAAATAGATATTCATGAATAAATAAATAATTCTTGAAAAAACATGAAATTCGCGATAGTTTTTGAACAAACTTCGTATGTATAGGTACACTTATGAAAAAATGTAGAAATTAATTTCATGTAAGGTGATTTCCCGTATTTTGAATAATGAGAACTGTTATTCGCTAATGTAAAAAAATAAAAAATATTTAGTATTTGTTACTATGTACCAACTAATAGTTGCGATATTTTACGTTTTACTATACTGGATGGTAAAAATAAATATATTTGTGGATAAATGTACTATAATATATGAATGATTAAAATAATATTGTTGATTTTTCTAGAATATAGTAATTTTCCCAATATTTATAGTAAAAATTACTAAATTTTTTTCTCAGTGTACTATTTCTTGAATCTAAAGCAGTCAGATGTCGTTAGGTGGTAAAAACCAGTGATTTTTCATTGATTTTTAGTGGTTTTACAATCTTCAATTAAAGGGTGAAGTGGTTTAACTGAGAAGTATTCAAGTTCAATAAAAAGTTAAATTTGAATATAAGAAATTACATTTCTTAAAATCGTTTTATTTTTTATTTTGACTCTTCAAGTTTGCGAAATTCCACGGCTTAGAGTCAGAGGAAAATTTCTGGAAGTGTTTCAATAGAGAAATTTTATTATGGAGTTAATGAAACATTAGTACTTGATAAGAGTATGAGAACAACGAAAAATTTTTTAGTTGTCAATTTTTTTTCTTTCGATTTCGAGTTCCTTTATTTTTCAAAAACACCAGTTTTTATTGTTGAAGTTCTACGGTGTTTATAGCAGTTTTTTCTCTGAAAATTATTATCCCAAATTTTCCGGTCTCGGAGTTTTTCAACTTTTTTAAGTATTAAAGTCAGAAACATTAATTTTTAAATCGTTACTACTTGAAACTGAAATTCTCGAGCTTAAAAATTTGTACGCAAATCTACTTGATTGCATTTCTTAGAAATTTCAGATTACTGTGTTTATCTTATTTTGTAAAAAAAAGAAAAAAAAATAAACTGTGAATGTTAGTAACTTAAGCCGATAAGGATACGATTTTTAAATTTGAAACTAAAGTTACAGATTTTCTTTATAATGTATATGAAAAAGAATCATGTATCTTATTTTTTTAGAAGAAACATTCAAGATTCTTAAATATGAGAGTCGGAGATTTCAAAAATTTCAAGCCTGGAGGTAGAAAAAAATGTTCGTATTTCATTTGAAACTCGAGAAAAATTGAAAAAATGTTGTTAAATTTTTTATTATTATTCAATTTCTTTCAAACAGGTTTTGATCTTATACCACTCATTGTGACAAATTTGTAAAAGTGAATTCACTCCGTATACCAAAATTGAATTCTTTAGATCAATAATCATGGATGCGTTATTTAGAGATCTTGGAATTTCGTGAAATTGCTAATCACTGAATAAAAAAATTTCCTATACACGTATCAAAGTTTCGCTGAATTCTCGATACTACATAAATTAAAACCCGTTCCCAGTTCACGAAATTTTTTTTAAAAACCTTGAAAATTACAACAAAAAAAGTTTGTCGATTCTATGTGAGTCTTCAAGTTAAAAAAATTTTCACTTACTCTAAAGACATCTCTATTTTCATATTAGATTTGCGTTCCTAAACTAATTTGCTTTATGCTAATTTTTTTAACCTACTATTTCGTATACATTCTCACGTCTATTATTTTTCACCGCGTGTATTTTGTCAGTTTTGACTTTTTCTCAAACGATGTAATTCATTCTCTGAATCATTATGTATTCATATTTATGCCCTTTGCCGTCGACTCGGTCAATTACTTTTCCAAATTTGTTGGGGAACATGAACTAGATCTCGGATTTCAAAGAAACTTGCCTCATATGTTTTACATGGCTGATATCTCCAGCTTTCAAGTGCCTCTGTGAGTTCGCCTCCCGCGCGTATTGGCGTCTCATTTAAATATTTTTATCAGGACGTCAAGAAAAATTGTCGAACTGTTTACGCGGCTTTTTAATTTCTTATTTCGTGGTAGGTCGATGTCTCTGGATACACTACATTTATTAAGTCTTCATCTGTGACTAATTTTTCGACATCTTGAATTTCTTATGTTGAAAGAAAATTAAGGTCTAATTTGCATCTTCTTACCTAAGACATATGACTTTTTGGTTTGAAGAAAGAATTGACGTTGAAAAAAGAAATATGTAGCTCGATCCTATTGAAAGAACTGGTCGGTAACGTTAAAAAACAGTACGATAAAATGGATTTGAACCATCAATGAGCAATGATATTTAAGTTAATTTTTTTAATCATTCATTTTTGTAACATTTACGCAGTAAAACCCTGTTTTACGGGTGAAAATAAATCTAGAACTTTTCTGGACTAAAAAAATGTTTTGAAATTTTATTTCAATGATAGAAATTATTTTTTAAAACCCTTAACTTTTGACGCTTTTGACGTAGATTACTATTATAGTTTATAACTGGCATAGAAAGTTTCTACATATAAGTTCATGGAGTGCGTATGGAATTTCTGAAAAACCTTAACGAAGTTCCGATAACTCTATATTTTTGAAAATCCATTCAGTTTGAGATAAATTTTGTATTGGTGTCAAAGTGAAAAATTATTTGAATAAAAAAATTTTAAAACATATCTATGACTTTGAAAAATTTTTCTGAATAACAGGAAATTTCGAATATTATCAGCATCTGCGAACTTATAAGGAAATTTATTTGAAAAGTAGGCTAAAATCACTTCTTCGTTTAAATTTACATAATTTTACCTATTCTTTAAAGAACGATCCGATTTTATAAAGTTCTATATTTGAGTTACAAGAATTACTGAAAAAAGCATGTTTGTAGTTTTAGATTTCTGAACATTAAAAACGAAATATATCATCTCAAGTTCAAAAATTGCTTTTTATAATAAGGAACTTGACGAAAAAATTCTGTCATATACGTTTGTTAGATAACTGAAAAAAATTGAGACGTATTTTTTCATTTATTGATTAATTGAGATCTGCAGGAGATACAGACATTTTAAAAATCTAGAGCACTAGATCCATATGAATTTCTATTGTCTTAATATGGACGGTGACGTTATATAACTTTTTTTTAACCTCTGAATCTCCAGCAATTTTCAGTTCATCGAACAAAGAAAAAATACGTGTTTATTTTCTTAAAATGCATCAGTTTAATTATTTATTTATAAAAATATCAACAAAGAAGTAGAGTCAATCAAGAACAATTCCAAATAATTACACTTTAAAAAATTTCTTTAATTCTCTATTATCGTTCAAATTCCAATAAGTGGTTTCTCTCCCCCCCACCCCACCCGGGGGCCCTCAAAACCACCACCAACGACGTCGATGATTTTCAACATGAAAACTTGGTCAAAAATAGAGAGCTCATTTTTCCAGTCGAATCATCGACGGTCCATCATTTATATTACGTCCCTTTATCCAAAGCATGCGTTTGCGTTCTTCAAAATATTGTTCCCTTCCGCCCGTCGAAGCTCGACGAAATAAACGTCAAGGAATTAATAACACTGTGTATTCATGGGCTCCGTGAAAGTGAGTCGTTGGGGATGATACCATTTTTCCCCGAGTCCCGTCAATAATAATAAAGAAACATCCCGCAGACGCATTAGCGAGCAGGACCCGGGAACAAGATGTCGGCCCACGACACAGGGACAGTCGGCATGGCCACAAAGACGCCGGCCCGAGATGAAAAGTACCGGCCCGGGCCACCGTGCAAGGACTCGTCTTCGAACTAGACGATGTAATCGACATTTTGATTGACGCCATCCAAGCTCGAAAAGTTCTATTGGCTTAACCAGATGGTAATGGCCATTAGGTAATTTTTATGGTACAACTCCGGCCATTTTTACAACTGATACTTCAAAATGATGATTCCAGATGGAGGTTTTATTGATCACTCGATGGACTTTACAAGATGCTTGAGTAACTTTAAATATCTTTATAAGAGTCTTCTTCAATATTTGACGAGACAGTTTCGTTTTAGTTGGAGTTGAAGTTCCTCTGAGTTTATAATATTGAATTTATAGTTTGCTTCAGCGAAAAGACTTTTAACTAGAGCCAGTATAGACTTTTCATCACGAATTCTGAGCCCCTTGAAGATGTCTTGAGCTCTTTTGATTTGTGAGTCTCTCTGAGCTGTTACAAAAGTTGAGGTTGCATCAGATGGAAGTAACATAATGGTTTTGTTTTCGCGGCACAAATCAGGACCATCGACATAAAGACCTAGACCGCTAGCCTGGGCTGCACGAGCAGACACTTTTTTTGAAAAAAAAAGTCTGTGAGTTTTAGTTGAAATTGAAGTTTCTTTAAAGGTTTTTTCAAATTTGCAGGCTTGAATTCAGAGTATCCTTCAGCCTTAAGACTCCTGACTAAAGTTTTTCCGAGTTGTTCACCATGGATTCTGAACTTGAAGACATCCTGAGCTCTTTGAGTTTTTAACCTTTCAAATGCTTTTCAAGCTCCAGATTTTCCATCGAATGTCCAGGAAAATGATGAACAACTCTCCTATTGATTCTACCCGCAGTAAAACTTCTGTTTCCGCCGCGCCACTGCAAGGGCTCTTCATTCGAAAAATCCACGAACCAATACACACGGAATGCGAAGAATATCGGGGCCGCGAAGCACGCGCTATTTCCAAGTGTTTAGGTGTCGGAGGACGGTGTTCAAAGTAAATAAATAATGTCGCACAAAAGGCAATTCAGGAGAGCGAATGGACGCGGCAGCGAGTGAGCAGCGAAGGAATTATTCAGGGCCTCGTCGTTTGAGCCAGTGCCGCGTCCCGGGATGACAAATGCGCGGCGCGTCGGCACAGTGAAATGTCCTCTGTGATCTGTCAATGCCCAATGTCCAATGGCGTTTTTATGCTCGCGTCTTGTGGCGAACATTATTATAACTATTAGCCGCGAACGCGCACCGTTACGGTTTCATAGGCGAAGGGGCACCTTTCGCGCAACAGAAACGGCCCCCATGATTAATGACGCATTCACGCGCTGACTGCCCGAGCAATTGTGCTCGCCAGTCGAGATCAATTCACTTGGCTGTGTTTGCAGAAACTGATATTTCGCTTGAGAAAAAATTGGACATACTCATGACTGATTTGCGTGCCCGAGATGAAGAATCAGAGGCGAGCACAAGTTTGAAAATCGGGCTAATAGTGGCTTCAAAAAGCTCACAACTGTAAGGGTAGAGGGGGAAAAACCGTATACATGACGTTTAAATCAATTTTCCACATTGAAAAATAATTTTTTTCTTACAAGTAAAGCAGTGCATCGTAAGTTTATTTCATTATAAAACTATGTTGGGTATCAATAGCTTATGAAATTCAATACTGCATTTTGTTGAATACAGTGATTGCAAAAAAAGTACTTTTATGCGGTTTTGCCCCAAGACAGGGGAGGCCGTATAGAGAGTAAAATACTTTGATAAAATAATTTTAAATACAGGAAAAGAATCTGCATACTTTTATTTTGCTAGTAACTATTTATTCAAATCATTTACATGTGAAAATAAATTACTTTAAAATGTATTTTTTTTTTCAAATTAAGTGCAATTCGGTTGGGAAAATCGAGAAAAGATTTGGTGAATATATATTCTAAATACAATTTTCGAGTTTCTCGCAATACAAATTTCAAAATTATATTCAAACTTGGCTAAAATAAGCTTGCTGAACAAATTCGAACTTTCTTAGCATGCATCTCTCCGAGTAGAATATATACGGTTTTGCCCCACCAATTTTGCCCTCAAGTCCTGCGAGAACAAAAACTTTCGTGATAAATAAATAATTCAACCAATATATACGATTGGTTAAATACTTAAAACAAAAGTGCTGATGTGCACTAAAATGTAGTAGTGCAGAAAATTTTCAAATAATTAGTTAAGTAACAACCTGCTTGCATTGAAAATCTGACAATTTTGTAACAAGGTCCACCAAAGAAGTAGTCTCAAGGAATTAAGAGAACAGACAATGAAAATCGCAACATAGTTCGGAATAACATGTACACAACTTTAAAAAAATGTTCTTAAAATTTAGAGAGGTAGTGTTAAGATGCAGTTTTAATAATCCGTTTATACGGTTTTGCCCCCCCCCCACCCTCCCCCTTTCTCCTACTCGGTCAGTTTTTCTGAAACATTTTTTTTTCTATCAGATTTTTTTCTAAGGTAAATTTTTATAAGAAATCAGTTTGTCTAAAAATTTTTTGAGTTTTTGAAAAATTAGGTTTTTTAAAAAAGTTTCGCTGAATAAATTTGTTCAACAATATTTTTTTTCTTCTAAACAGCGCATTTTCATTAAAAAAAAAAATAGTTTTTCTAGAAGGTGGCGTTTAAAATTTTTTTTTAAGTTTCTGGAAGTTTTTCTAGATATATGTATAGGCAAAAATATGAAACTTCTATGACACTTTTTGGAATGCAAAATTTCCCAAAGTTGTGGTGACATGAAGTAGTAACAATATTGTAAATTATTCAAATGTAAAAATTTTCCAATGAAATAATTATGTTTATGAAAACTTTATAATTACTTCATACTCCTGAAATCACTCAAATAGTATTCATAATTATTATTCTTATTATTTGAAAATATAAGCTTACACTACATTTTTGATTGATTTATTTTTTTCAATTTTTGAATGAGATAGTATTTATAATGGCGTCATAATTACAATTGCAATGCTTGATTTCATAAATTCTACAATCACTTAGAGTCAATTTTGATAATATTCAAAGAATTTGAGTAATAAATGATTCAATATCATATTTACAAATATGTTAATAGTTCTTTTAATATTCGAGCATTCAACCATATTTTTGTAATTTTCAAAGATTATTAGCAATTAATCAATTCGATAATTATTTTCTTTGTTTTCATTATTTAAATCAAACTTTGCAAGTCTATAAAGAAATAAAGAACTTCATTCACTGTCTTTGTAACAATAAACCCGATATTCATTTTGTCAATGATTATATAATATAATATTATCATCATATAATTAGAATAACCATCATACAATTTTTCACTATTACATAATGTTTGTGTATTTTTTTGTTAAGATTAGTATTCTGAAATTTCAAAATTTTATACTAAAATAAGTTATTTTATACAAAAAAAAAGATTTTGATACATCATAAAAAATATTAAATAGTTACAAAAATAATTACCAAGAAGTTGCTACAAAAGAATTATTCAAACATGTCGAAATTACGGATATCAAGATTTTGTTGATAATTAAAATATTTTCTTATACTTATGCAATATAAATCCTATGAATGTGAAACTAATTTGAAAAAATATCTCTAATCACAACAAATATAGTTTTAGGAAACGTATTGTAGCCGAAAAAAATTAGAAAAACTGGTCTTTATCAATCAAATTTCTCGTAAACAACTATGTACTTATTATTAACAAATCGAGCTCAAAAGTTTGAAGGGGCTCGGTTTAAAAGTTTTTCAATAATTTTGTGGTAAAGATTCTTGTCAATGATTTTTAGAAAAATCTATCATTCAGGTTCGTTCTGCATAAGAAAAATTTTCCAAGAATTTATTCTAAATTCATGCATATTATCGAAAATTATATTCCGAAAGTTTCCCCGAACCGATGATAAGTTTCCTTGAATGATGGTTTTCCCAGACTGTATTTACGACCACGACGCACCGCAGAATCAATAAATAGAGGCGGTAATAGAATCGCGTGTTGGATGGGCGAAACAGGGATCGACGTTTACACAAAAATAGTGGCTGCAACATCGTAATATAAAAATCGGGGACCGAGCCGGTTTCGCGTGACGCTATTGTAAGGGGCATTGTAGTGCTAACTAGAATTGACAAGCGAGCGCGTCCCACAGGATGCGTCACGGGATCCTGTAGGACTAATTTACAGGGTGCTCGCGAACTGGTGTAGGATAGCGACATTGATGGATACATTGTTACCGTGCATTGTGCCTTTATTGTGACATGAAAATCGAGACCTATGCCTTCATTGTTTGCTTGTTTGCAACTTTATCAGAGTAAATCCAAGATTACGTTACAATTCTGGCACGTACGAAAAAAGAAGTCTTCACTTGTGGAATGCAGAAACTGCTAACCACCCAAATTTTCGAAACGTTACGTTATTAAATTTGCACAATCATTAGAGTAATAGTGTAATAGTGAAATTTTGAAAAGTTTAAAAATTTTGGAGTGATATATATTCAGATCAATTCGAGTACAATGAAGCTCACCATCGTAGAAATGTTGTGTTGAAAAAATGTTGAGAATTATTTTGAGTACGTATTCAGACACTTTTTCGTGGCCTAATCCTGGATAAGGATAATCTGCGATGAATGGCGCAACCACATGTAACTTGGGCGAGAATACGCCACTTAATAGCCATTCGGTACATTGTGCGATCGTGCGAAAAATGACCATGGATTCGTGTGCCGTAATCTTTTTAAAAATGGACAAAGGAAAAATGAGAACGAGACTTGAGAAATCATCGCTTGACAAACAGTATTAGGTGACACTCGGGTGTAAGAGGGCATTTCGATTTGAAAGAAACTTATAGTTGCAATTACTTTACAATTTTAGCGATTCTGAGGATTGGTATTTCCCGAAAATTTTCCGAAAATTCTGGAGGCAGTGCTATTTTCGAATTCTAAAATCTTGTGATTTTCAATAATTTTTCATCAACAATGTTTTTAGGAATCGGCGATTTTTATTCAATCAACTAAAAATTAGATTGTTATCAAGGAAATGAATTTTAAGAAATAGGGAAAATGGAAACATTAAAAATTTTCCAGTAAGTATGTAGCGGAAAATGACAAGAAAAAAAAGTGTACAACAAAATTTTGTGAAATCACTAACAATTTACAAATATACTACAAATAAAAAGTACTTTAAATTCATTAAATTTTCTTATTATCACCATCGCTTCCGGTTGATGATTAAAATAATGACCGCCTTTGGCGAAATGCACGATTTCCAAAACTTTTTTATCGAGATACCCCTCTAGATCGTATGATTAAATCACAAATCAGAAAGAAATATCGTTTTTAAATCCAGTAATTTCAGTCTCACCTGATTTTCCCAAACAATAGATTCCTTTTCTGGTCCCAACAGATGTTATCTCAAAAGTTATTGTTTGTTTTTTGGACTTGATCACGTCAAGGAGGCACAATCAGCGCGTAACTACCAGTTCCATTCGCCCGATTCTCTCCGTAGATGTCTCATGAAGATAACATTCTCGCATTTCGCCTGGAACTCGATACCACGGGACATAGTACGGCCCAAAAAATCCGGGGGAGGAAAATGCAAAGCTGGGACCGTTGTATTTGCTCAATTTACAGTTACATAATTCCGTAATGGCGCTCCTTTATGCTGTTATGTGTTGCAAACACGAGGACAATGAGTGCCTTTCGGATTTGGCTAGCGAGCGAGGGTTCACAAAAGCTTCTTATTCTGGGTTTCTCTTAGGGGTAAGGCAAGTGTCGAGTTTCGCAGTTGTTTCTGATGTAAACAATGAGTGTAACTAGTTTTGTCTGATACCACACGTCAGTGTCGATTTTGGGAAAACGAGATGGCCAATTTCGAGGGTGCTGCTGTTTCTGCGATTTTCACCAGAAGATGCTTTGTTGAAATTTTTTTGACTGATATTTTACAGGGGAATACAGAGAAAGTTCCTTTATAGAAAAAAGAGATTAAGGAACGAGAGATCGATCAATTTTTGTCGTGGAATCAAAGTTTGTATCGATAATCTATCAATTAACTGATTATTATTATTTACTGGATTTTTAAGAAATTATTATTGTGATTAAGAGAATATCAAATTTCATGACTTCTGAATTATAAGCTTGAATTCAAATGAATAAAAACAACAATGAAACAAATATATCATGGAATAAAGAAATAAAGATAAGGATTATTCCATAAAGAAATACATCTTACTAAAAGTAATTAAATGAACATACATTATTTCGAATTTTAGATCTCCTTAATTTTACAAGTGATTTTTTTGTCGAATTTACTACAAAATAAAAGTAAAAACGCGAGGCAAGAAACAAAAACATTTACAAAAGTTATTGTTGTCGATTCACTTAATGAAAAATTGAAACTTTAAGATAAGGAAAATTTGTATTGTCCATATTAATATTTTGCATCACGAAAGCGAATCAACAGCAATTTTATAAATTTGTGTTGATGAATGAATAAATTTATTCTGATCATGATGGGTCAATGTTTGAAATTTATAAATTTTGGATGAAAATTTATTGCATCGAATTTACTGCAAGGTAGAAAAGTAAAAAAATTGAGGCATAAACGAATGAAAAATAAAAATTTTGTATTCAAAAAGATTTGTGATCTCGATTTTGTAGATACAAAATTTTCATGCTTGTTTTTTTTTTGTTATTAGAATAAATGGCGAATTGGCAATAATACATATGATTTGCTACATATGTACACAGTAACAATTGGAAAATAATATAATTTTTCAAGGTCTGGATTAAAGCATTACTGCAAAATGTACGAATCGTTCGAAAATAGTAAATTACTAATTAAAATACTAGAAAATAAAACGAAAAAAATTTTTTACAAGGAATATGTAATTGAGACATTTCATTACAGAAACTCATTAGGTAGATATCATTTAGTGAAATGATAAATGAAATATGTAAATTTGTGTTTACATATTAAAAATTTTGATTGATCATAACTGCCACAATGTCGATTTGAACAAAATTCACCTACATGTCGAATGTTATGTACTCTGAAAAACCGTTTTGGTTGGCTCAAACAAACGTTTGGTCGTTACTTGACCAACTAAAATATTGGTATACTTATGTTAAATTAATTTTTAGTTCAGACAAACTAATTTTTTACGATTATACTACATGTTGTTTTAGTCAAAAAAATGTATCTTTCTGTTCACTTGCAATTGTTTGCCAATACTAAAAATATTTTAGAGTCAAAAAAGAATTGTTTGTTTGAAATAAAAATTTATTTAAGGAAACCAAATATCTGCTCGGTCAAATAAGGACCAAACGTTTGTTTGAGCCAACCAAATTGCTTTTTCATTGTATTTTAGTTTTAATATTGCTAATAATGGTAAAAAAATTTTACTGAAAATATTCTACATCCCAGCTTTTAACTTGGTACAGTAAATATTAATGTGAATTTCTGTCAGTATAGTCTGTAAAAAACGATCGTGGATTTCCAGGTGCATATGACCGATTGTTGGAATATGCATTAATGAAATTTCGGAAAAATTTACTGCAAAGTTAGCTCGTTTTGCTTGATATTTAATTATACCTGAAAAATAGGTTTCTTTTTACTTTAAAAAAACCGAGTTTACTGGTTCCGACGCTACTGGAATCTTTTTTTATAAGAGAGTGCGAAAACCACGTTGCAAATGTACATGCATGTAAAAGAAGCCGGCAGTGTTTGCGTAGTTGGCGCTTAGCCTATGGCCCTTGCAAACAATGCTAATCCCGTTGTTGTTGTTCCGGATTACCCGGAAGGGTCCCGCATCCCAAGTAAAACATATTAACGCACGCCTCGCGAATGATAATACACTGTTTATTTGAATAGTGGCTAACGGTAGTTGAGCGCGCATCTTCGTAATGGAACGGAGCGCGGGATTTATCGTTTTACACTTGAGTTGAAGCGAATGAAAATGTTAGTTAAACCTTTTTGGGAAAACAACGGATTACGGTCCTTCTGTTTGTGCATATGCAGCTAAAAAAACACTGATTAATACGCTTGTAGGATATATTTGCAGTCATTTTTATAGAGTTCTTTGTGCATGTGAAATGAGATCAATAATATGTACAATCACATACTTAAAATTTTTGCAGTAACTCAACACCATAAGTTACGATTCATTATCGAACAAGACCAAAACTACGAATTGCGGCAAAAATTTATGGCGACGAGCTTTTTTTTCTGAGGAAAATATCTCGAAGTGCACGGTCAATGAGAAACGAGACACAAAGGACGATACTTTATCGACAAAGAAAATTTATGCACGCGAAATGTATCAAGGAAGAAATCGGAATGCTCGTAAGATGCAGACATCAAGATACGAGCTACGCGGGCTCGGCATGACTAAAAGGACTAATCATGACAAATGTAGCCTCTGTTGTCCTTTACAATATTACAGCCGTGCCGCGGTGCCCTCACCTCTGTATCGGCGCGATCTCGTCGGCCTTTTTTCGCACTAAATGATTTGCTCAAAACCTCGGAATTGATATTGAAATGGAACTCAAAACCCTTTTGAGCTTCAAGCGGGAGTGATTTCGACCGTGAAATGACGAGACACCGAAAAATGACTTGTGAAAAGTTGTTTTCAGTGGAGTGATGTGTCATTTGTAGTTGAAATACACTTAATGCTGCACTGAGAGAAATGTTTATTTACAGTAAATATGCTGCCGAATTTCGTATTTGTCAGGAAAATTTAGTAACATTTAAGAAATTTTCTGTCCACAAACTATTCTAGGAAGTCGTTTAAATAATACCGAATTTCGATGGGAATAATTCATTAATTACTTTTTGTAATTTTAAGATTTGTTAACTATAAACCAATCTTATTTGATAGAAATAAACGGTTCTCTCAGTGTGGTCGAATTTTGTAAAACAAGCGTTTGAAAATCATTTTTCAAATTACAACAAAAACCTGTAAACACTAATCACCGTGATAAAATTATTAAAAAAAAAAAAAAATTAGAAAAGTTTTTTTTCTACTTGACAGAAGTTCAAAGAATTCTTTGATTGATGATGGAATAATATTGTAGCAGAATCATCCTATGAAAACAAGGGTCTTGTATAATTTTACAGCTTTATTCCTTATTCAAATTCATGTTTTTTTTTTTTCAAGTTTATTTAGTCATAGAGATAGCCTTCCATCAACCTTCTCACTTTCATAGTATATTCTGAATGTAAATATAACCACACGTGACCATATTAAGATTTTTATGGAATTCTGTCAAATTTTGTTTTCGCTTACACCAGGTTCACAACAGGTGATCAGTTACTACTCTGGATATTTCATGTTTTTTCACGTGCCCCTCTCGTCAAACTCATCACAACCCTTCTCTGAATCTATATAATTTCCTAGTAAGCGAGTCAAACAGGGAAGCGAAAGTTTTATTAAACAACTTGCTTTCTGAGACGAAAATTAACGGAACGTATCATGCTCGAACGTATGTACTAGATAGAAATTCCTTCGATTTTTTCGATTGCTATCGATCGTAAAGTTTAATATTTGGATTTTTGAGACATTTATAAAAATAAACTAGAAATATATCGAAATTATTTATTGTATTACTCATGTGCTTCTATATTAATAACTTCAAAAGTTATACTTAATTACCGTTAAAGAATTTTTAATCCATTCCATATACAAATTTTTTCAATTGTTAAGATATTAAATACTATACGAGGAATTTTTTGACATCAGGATTTTTAATAAATTATAAAAGAAAAACAATGTTATATATCTCAGTAAACTTCTATACATTTTTCCATATTTTCCAGTTTGATTTCCGGTAATTGAATAAGAAGCAATAAAAAAATTAATGGAAGTTGACCAAAAAATCACATTAATAGTTTCATTATGCTTTTGTTAATTTATTAATTTATTTGTTTTTATAAATTTCATATTCAATGAATATTATTATCATTTTTAAACAATCCCATTTTATTGTTTATAAAATGATTGCACATAATATTATTTATCACGTTCATTATCCATACAATTTTGTCTCATTTTCCTGTTCTATTATTTTGAAAAAAATGTAGTAATTTTTATAATTTATTTAAAATGAAATAAACGCATGGACTTTCAAGGAAAGAACATTCTTATATTTGAATTTCTCCCCCTTAAAAAAAAGTCTGTAGAAATCTTTACTGTATTAAAAAATTGTTCGCAAATAAGTTTTGTTTACTAATGTTCAATGAAAAAAATATATTCTGCAATAAATAGCGATTCTCCAAATAATCTACAAAAAACTTTTTCTCGATACTAAGCCCTTCAAAGTTGCCAAAAAAACGAGCCAACACGTGAATTTTTCAAGCCCAGTGTGGATAATTAAAAATAAGAATCCTCTGGTACATATATAAATTAATCGATTCCTGGTAAATTATCCGAATGACTATTTTTTCACAGTTCAATTTTCCGAAAAAGAAATTTTTGAATCCAATCTTTTAAAAGTATTTGTTTGACGTATTTTTCAAAACCAATATCTCCGAAAAAAAATCCCAATTGCACATCGTCTGACCTCGAATGCATGTACATTAAATCATATTTTCGTCACCGAATGTTATGAGTTGTTCTAAATTATGCATTCTTTTTAATTTTCTAACTTTGACTTTTCGAAAAGTTCAAAACACAATAGTATGTGATACGACACGTAAATACTCCAAAATGCGATTTCAATTTTTGTAAGTTTCGTATAATCATTTAATTAATTATTAATTTCTTTCGGACTATTTTTGGTTCCAGAGACATGTAGAATTTGAGATTTTTTTCAGAAACGTAAAATTTAAAATATTAATTAAAAAATTTGTTACTACACTATGAATACCTCGTGGTTGACAGACGGAACAAACCAAAGGATCTCATTAGATTGAAGGACGCAACATTCGAATATATTTCGTATACATGTTTCATCGAAAATTCGTCTTTTTATTTTTTATTTGTAATTTTACATTTACGTAAACCTTGCTCTTATCCGGATAGTTGGAAATGGAAAATTAGAGTTTTGAAAAAATGGTCATGCGGAAATTAGTTTCCGGAAAATTGGATTCGGAAAAACGGGCCGTGGGAAAATCAGTGTACGGAAAAATGGGTTTTGGAACAAAAAATTGGGAAAAATGACTGGCAACGAAATAAATCTGTTTGTGTAGCAACGATTAGTTTGCGGGACTTTTGGGAATGTAAAAAATGCCGGGACGATGTAATTCTATAAGGCGCATATCTGCGCGTCTGCATCGGGTCACGGCCCCCTTTGTCGGGCGATGATGTTGTTTCGCTTCATTATTGGTCGCGAGGATCCAGTGCAATGTTACAGTAGCTGCTGCGTTACATATAGAGAGGGTCGCTTTTTGCTAGCATATGGGCGAGTCTCAAATTACAAGACGTTTGTCATCATCAGAGCAGTCATTGTTCCTTGGCCCTCGAGAGCGCAAATCTCGAGAACGATGGTCAACTGGGTGCCCCGCTTCTGTTCCTTTTTTTTTCTTTCCTACTATTTCGAGACCATGCTCTGATTTTAACAATCCACAAGTTCCTGGGAGAGGGAAATTATCGGGGAAGCGTTTTTGCAAGCTACCTGTCACGTGAGAAAATTCGAAGCGCATACATGAGATGTTTATGTAGCCAAATAAATTGAAGGTAATTTTTAAAAAATGTTCAATGTTTTTACTATTTTGAATATTAAATGTTTTTTTGAATTTTAAGTGTTATTTTTTAATCTCAATGTATTTTGATAATTTCATATGCGTCGTGACGCATGCTAGGTTGAACAAGGTCTTTAATTTCAAACCCATGATTAGGGAACTGAGCGTTTGCAACTGTTAGGTGGTTTGAAGCCACAGGAAAAAGGTACTTTTATTGAAAACGCGGGAAAATCGGGAAAGAAAACTTGAACCTTGAATCAACATGGCCATACATAACATTACTACATGCCTGGTAGTAGAGGAAAAATTAGGAAAAAAATCAGTTTCAAGAAGTAGTACAAGAAAGAAAAGTGTACATGGTAAAAAAAGTCTGCGTTAAATTAAATGACAGTGCAGAATTCCTTTTTTTGATAGGAAATCGTCAACCAATAGTAAAAACTCAAAGAGTGCGTACATTCACATATGTACATAACATTACTACATACCTGGTAGTAGGGGAAAAATTATGGGAAAAATCAGTTTCAAAAAGTCGATGTATTTTGATAATTTCATAGATTTTGAGGAGTTTTAAGAGCCATGATATCAAACTCGTGACAGTTGAGACGCATGTTGCGTTGAACAAGGTCTTCAATTTCAAACCCATAATTAGGGAATTGAGCGTTTGTAACTGTCAGATGGTTTGAAGCCACCGGAAAAAGGAACTTTAATCGAATACACGGCAAATTCAAGAATGAAAACTTGAAACTTGAATCAACATGGCCATACATAACATCACTACATACCTGGCAGTAGGGGATAAAATTAGGGGGCAACGAAAGCGGCAGTCTTCTTCACGAAGACAAAGAAATGCTGGGACAAGGATTACCGAAATTTACTATCGATATCTATCTATACATAACATTACTACATACCTGATGATGCTTTTACTTATTAGAATACACAAGAATCACATGTTAGTCTCAAGTCCATTACGTATTTACAAG
>JAPYZL010137104.1:0-10366 GCA_030522825.1 Platygaster orseoliae
TTCTAGTTATTTTACAAATGAATCAGTAAATGTACTACTTTTATTGTAGTAAAATTTTACTATAGTCTAGTAAAACTACAGACTGTTGGTAGTAATTTTGCAAATGATTTTTTACAGTGTGGCACCTATCCGAGTGCGTCAACCATGTATGTGTTGACTCAACACATATATGGTTGACGCACACAGATAGGTGCCAGCTCGTGCCGCGCACGGTGGCGCCGCCTGGTGGTCGTGGCCGCCATGAAAACTGAAACCAATGAAGGAAGCATAGGAAGTTGCAGAGAGCTGGTTTAGCGTAAGTGGGGAGAGAAGGGGCCAATCATTTTGCCGAGTACAGCGCTCCTAGCGTTAGCTACTGACAAACTGTGCCCTGAAAAAAGCCCGGAGTCGATACACACTAAAACGAAGATTAAATGTGTATCACACCTCAAACCAAAATCCTAAAATCGTTCCCATCTGGTATGAAAGTAGATATCAATTTCCTCTCAAGTTTTCTATATTTTCAATATTATTCAAATGAAAATGACGAAATTTTTCTCATGACAACGTTTTTCAAATGAAAATAATCTAGTTGACGAAGCAACACTCAGGTTTGATTTTCTACAAATAAATCTGCTTCATCCGCAGTTTTCGATTATTAGAAATAAATCAGTTACAAAAACAATGCCTGTACATTAAAGATACTTATAAAATAAAAATCTCTAATATACCAAAGTTTCGATTTTCATTTATTCCATTTGAGTTGAACGCCTTTTTTAGCTGAAACTTCAACTTCGATTACAGTCTCAATAATACCGGTTTCCTTGCGTTCAAACAAATCAACTGCTTTCCTCGAAAAATTCGCAAGGCGAAAAAATCGAAAAAATCCACAGTCGCCCATTCCACACTTTTAGTGTCCTATACGTCATACTGAAATACTTTACAAATCACTCCTTTTGTCCCATCACTAGTAATTGTCCCTGTTTCTGCCCCTTGACGAATCCCCCCTTCCCCTGTTGTTGAAGTTGCCCTGATTATTATTGGGCCAGTTATGGGGACTGCCTTTGCCAGGATACATCCCACCCCCGAAAGGCCCCCCGGGACTCTGGCCCCGGAAGTTGGGCCCAAAAGGCCTAGGCGGCCTGTCGTTGGGACCACGGAAATTTGGGGGGCCACCACCCATCCATGGCGGAGGGCCCTGTAGCCCAGGGAATGGGGGGCCGTGCATGGGCCTGAAGTTGGGCCCAAAGTTGCCGTTAGGCGGGGGCCGCATGAAACCACCGGGAGGCCCGTTAAAACCTGGAGGTAGGTTGTGCATCATATGGGGTGGACCCATGGGGTGCATTCCCATATTCTCCATGCTCTGGCGATGATCGGACCTGAAAAACAAATTAAATTTTGGGAATTTGCACTTTGTGCTCATGTTAAGTTTCATACCTTTGCATCATCTGATTCTTATTCGCCTCGTTACCAGAAGAGTAGCTTTGGTCCATATCCTCATCCTCCTCGTTTTCGTCGCCCTCGTTATCCCACCGTGACCTGTTTTCATCATGACTCTTGTCTCCGAAACCTCTGTCATCCTGATTGTTCATGTTACTCTGGTCGAAGGATCCTCCCATCATGTTGAATCTGCGTTCATCGCTGTCACCGAAAGGATTAGGTCTCATCCTGATCCTGAAATCTTCGTCTCCCATAAAGTTACCACTTCCCATGGACCCTGAATTGGCTTTGTTCTCAAACCGAAGATCCATATCTTGGCTTGATTGGGAATCCTCCGTCACGATCCCACCGAATACTGGTTGGTGCATTTTAGATGTTCGGTCGTTGGAACCTGTATCGCTCCAGCCGATAAGCTGATCAAATCTACGTTTGTGCCCAGGATTCAAGCATTTGAGGAGTTCCGGGTTCTGGGCGAATTTGGAGCTCGGCAGAGGGGCGGGGAGTTCGATTTTGGGAGTTTTCGAAAAATCGATTTCTCCGTCGTCGTTAAGGTATTCTTCAACGTCTTCAAGATCGTTGGGAGTGTTCACCACGTCCTTGAGTTCCTCGATTTCACCGGATAAAACGAGTTTGTTTATAGCGTCAATGCCTTTGGGGATGGCTTCGCTTAGTTTCGAATCAGCTGGAAAATCGAAAACAAATGAAGGGTAAAAAAAAGTTTTTGGTGGGGGTTATTCTATTTCTAAATCCTTGCTGAAATCATTGGTGCTCATGCAAATTTTTCTAACACAAAGAGACTCTTCATGAGAGATCTATGAAGGAATCGAATAAAATACTATAAAATTTTATAACATTTAAAGAATTTCATAGAGCTTAAAAATATTAAAAATTCGAGCAATCTATCAAATATTGGAATCCTATAAAGAAATAATGTTTTAATGTGCAAAAATCCTAAAAGAAATGTAGGAAGCTATGAAATAGCTCAAACCGAACATGTTTCGAATTTGAGAGAATTAAATTCTAGAACTCGATGTACGTAGCCACAAAAAATTAAAAATTTATACAAATACTGAAAAATAATGACATTTTTTATTGGGAGTGGGACTCAAATGTCAAAAAGGCCAATACAAATGTAAATATGTGTACTAGAAAGTATAAATGAATATTTATTCTAGAATCATAACATCTTAGAAATCAAATTGTGACGCTTAAACATTTACTCTATGAAATATAGGTATCACTGTTTTTGTGAACTCTCGACTTTTTAATTCTGACTACTCCAAGTATTTATCTTTTCGGTAAATATGCCACTTTTAGGATTAGCTCACATTTGTTTGGATTTTTTATAAGTTTTTTTTGATATAATGCTAAAGGATGAAAAATTGTTTAAATTAGTATTTTCATAAATTTAATGTTTAGAAAATTATACCTACAAAAATGTACATTATTGAATATAGATTGTTGATATTTTTTCGTTTTTTCCGTATTTTTTTTTGTAGTTACAAAATTAAAAGGATTCTAGTATTTTTAGGGATTTATGTGTAGATTTCTATAATTAAAGCTACAGAATATGAGGTTTTACAGATAATTGATATTCCATGTGGTTTTTCAATGAACAGTAGCTTTAGATTTCTTGTATTTTACAGTTTTCTAGTACTATCAGTATTTTGAATATTTTTTCGTAAATGCCCGAAGAGTTTTATGAATGTTGTGGTATTATTATGTATAACTATATTTTTTTCAAAGAATCGATTCCTTAGGATTCAAAGATTTTTATTAATTTTCTAGATCTAAAAAAAAGTTATGTATGTATAGTTATTGTATAATTATTGTACAATTATGTACAAATTATTTTATTACATAAATTTCGAATGAAATTTGAAATCCTTGAAGATGTGGTTATGAGAGTACCATTTTCCAATTTTTTTTGAGTCAAAAGTTGTATATTTTCTCATGTTTATATTAAATGTAATGGAATTCAATTTTTGTGATTTTCAATTAGCTGAGGTGAGAACTTTTTTTTCTCGTGCTTTTAGTGTTTTTTCACAATTTGATGGATTTTATGATTTTATTTTGGATTTTTATGCGTCAACTTTTCAAAGATTTTTGAGAAAATAATAGTACACAGATTTCAAGTATTGAATATGCCATAGTGTTGAAATTTCTTGTTGGCTGTATTATTTTTTATTTATTATTTATCATTGTTAGCAATATTTAACATTTTTATGGCTTTAAAAATATTTAGTTATATTGTATAGTTAAACATTTACGAATATAATTTCATTTCAGAAAAAAATCTTCTCAAGTTATTGTAATTATTATTTTGAGTTAAAAAAATTTAAAATTCTGAAATTGTTTTGAATTTTACTGATTTTTTTATTAGTGTTGTTATTTTTATGAATTTTTTTTATCATCATCACTATTGTCTATTTTTCGTGAAATAATATTCTTAAGAAAATTTTCTTCATATAATTTTTGAGTATAAAAAGATTTAACAGTATTTCTCGCATTTTTGTCTGTTTACGAAAATCAAAAGGAATCGTAAGTTTTTTTTTTGTAGATTTCTAGTATTTTTGTAGATATTTATAAATCGATTCTAAAAATTATATGCTTTAGAATGCAAATATCGATAAATTTTTGATAAGTTCATAGATTTTGAGAATAATTAAAACTACGTTAATTTTGAGTATTGTTTATGTATCCCTTGAATATTCTTTTATTTTCAGTATTTAAAGACTTTTTATCATTTTTTAATATTTTTATACATTGCCATTTGTGCAAATTTTTCAGAAACGCAATTTTTTCATAGAATTCAATAACTTTCAGTATTTTTCAGAAATTGTATGACGAAAGATTCTCTGGTATTTTTATGAATTTCTGTCTTAATTTTTTAGATTTTTGAGAAAACCATAGTACACTGATTTAAAGTATTTAATATGCTATAGTGTTGAAATTTTCTTGTTGTCTACATTATTTATTATTTATTATTTACCATCGTAAGCAATATTTAACATTTTTATTGCTGGGAAAATGTTTAGTTATATTGTCAAACATTTATGAACATAATTTCATTGCAGACAGAAATCTTCCCAAGTTCTAATAATAATTATTTTTTATTAGAAAAACTAAAAATTCTGAAATTGTTATGAATTTTACTAATTTTTTAAATTAGTGTTGTTATTTTTATGAATTTTTTTTAGCATCATCACTTTCGTCTACTTTTTGTGAAATAATTTTGTTCAGAAAATTTTCTTCATATAGTTTTTGATAATGAAAATATTTTACAGTATTTCTCGCATTTTTGTCTATTTACGAAAATCAAAAGGATTTTCAAGTGTTTTTCTAGATTTCTAGTATTTTCGTAGATATTTATTAATCGATTCTAAAAATTATATGCTTTAGAATGCAAATATCGATAAATTTTTGATGATTTCATAGATTTTAATGATAATTAGGTCTACGTTAATTTCAAGTATTTTTTATGTGTCCCTTGAATATTCTTTTATTTTCAGTATTTAAAGACTTTTTATCGTTTTTTAGTATTTTTATACATTGCGATTTGTGCAGATTTTTCAGAAATGCAATTTTTTCATAGAATTCAATAACTTTCAGTATTTTTCAGAAATTGTATGACGAAAGATTCTCTGGTATTTATATAAATTTATGTCTTAGTTTTTAACAACTTGATTTCAAAGTTTTTAGATTCTTATAGAATTTCCGTAGATTAAGGTCTTTTTTAAAAAATTGGCAATGCATTTTCTTATATTGAATTCCAATTTGGTTTATCAAATTCTTATTATAATAGTAAGTCATATTATTATCCTAATATTAGTCATATATATCTCGACATAATAAAACATTAATAAATAATAAAAATCCCCCCCCCCTCTCCCTAATAGAAATTCTGGCTACGCCCTTGCCAATTACATAATACCCCGAAAGGCAGTAAAATAGAAATCATTATTTTTCATATCAACATCAACAACTCACGTTCCACAGTGATCAATTTCCCGAACAATATGATCGTATCAGTCTTGATCTCCGATATGGGAAGAGCGCCAGGAGTCGTTTCGATGAGCTGATTAACAATGGCGCTAATAGCTTCGGATTGCTCGACATCTTCTCCCTCCATTTCGTTCCATTGGGCCTGGAAATTCCTTGGTATAGGTTTACTATATGGCACTTTCTTGCCAAGACATTTTTTCCCTTCGTCGATTGCGTGGTCAAGGTCAAGACCGGGGATGCCTCCATTGTTTCCATCCGTTTGACCATCAACGTTGATACGGTCTTCGAGACCCATACCGGGAATGGCAGCTAAATCGTCAGCTGTGAAATGACATTCAAAATTTCACACGTTGTACCAAAGATTGAGTTTTACCGAAGATTGAGATTCTGTAGAAGTTTTGAATGTTCACCTATTTCATGATCATCCAAGCCAATTGCGCCTGCAGGCAAGGTGTTCAAGTTGTACTTGTCTCGCATCAAATCACCAGGTCGATTACGTGTCCAAAATTTGGACGTGTGGTCATTGCTTCCAGAGCATAATATATGTCCCAAGGGATGCCACGCCAGGGTCCAAACAATGCTGTCATGCGCTTGTTCAATCGCCCCGACTTCTTTATCCGCCCTAACAAAATCATGCAAGTTTGGAACTTTGTTATTTGACTTGACGTTGTATTTCTTATGGCAAAAAAAAGTCAAATTTTAACTGTCGAGCAGTAAAACTGATTTAAAGATTGATTTGACGACCAAATAATTAAATTTCAAGTGTTGACAGTTTATATGGTTGTAAAAAAATAAAAACTTGATTTTCAAATGGCCAAATTGATTGTATACCGTTTTTTCTTATCAGTTTTTTCTACTTGCCTTTTATTTCCAATAAAAAAATGTCATCTTTGGATTTTTTGGATACTTAAAAAGAATGCTATCTATTTGCACGAACATTAAGAAGGCAACAGCCGTTAATGCAGACATTCATTACTATCTTTTCGTACAAACATTATTAAACACTTTAAGATTTTGCGATGTCTCAAAACTACTACTACTTTATAGTACTTTATAGTAATATTTTATATGTATTAATAGCTTCAATCACATACTTATTTTTTTCTAACATGTGGATACAATTGAAATTACTTACTAATTATTTTATTTACTTTTATTTATTTAAAGAAATAAAATTGTTCTGAAATTCATCGTTTTTTAAAATTTATTACCTGCAACAATCAAAAACAGTATGATAAAAAAACGTTTACTTTTTACAACTCACCCAACATGCCAGAAAAGAATGGCTCCATCACTTCCCCCACTACAAAACAGGCCCTCGTGACTGGGGTGCCAGGCCACACTTGAGGCCTCTTTTTTGTGGCCCCTGAAAGTCTGTACTTCCTGACTCAAATTCCGAAGGTCAAACAACTTCAGAAGGTGATCCCTGGAAGCGGTGACGAGCCAATTGCCGTTGTTGTTCCATTTCACATCCATGACAGTAGATTTGTGCGCGTGCAAAGTCGCCAGCGATTGCCCACTTTTCGGGTCCCACAATTTAATTGGCTGCTGATTGTCTTTACTACCAGAGATGACTAGACTTTTCTGAGGGTGCCAGTGCACGCATTTTACGTCGGCTCCGTGACCTAAAATATTATTTAGGAAATTATGAATAGATTTATAAAGTTTTTTTTTGCGAAACATAAGAATTAAAACGAATTATAGGTTTTAATGAGTTTTTGAGTTATGAATTCAAAAAGTTTTTTCGTGCTAAAAAAAAACAATAAAAAGTAAAATTTCTAGCGTTTGACAACATTTTTACACTCATATTAAAAATTCCCTGGAATTTTTAGATGTTGGAATAATAAGATATTATTAATTTTACAACTGTCACTATTTAGTTAACTTTCATTTGAAATTAATAACTTTTTACAATGTTCTGTAAGAAATATAATGAAATAGATTTTTCAAATTTTTTTACATGTCCAATAATGACTATACAGTCAGTTAAACTGTATTTTTGAATCGAATAATTTCAAAGAATTCCTTATATCTGTAAATAAATAGTGTAAATTTGAAGATTGTATATAATTTTTTTTTAATTTCCAAAAAAGTAAAAAAAAACAGCTGGAAAAGGTAGTAAATCCATTATTATATATTTACTTGTGTGAAAAAACAAAAATATATTTACACTTATCAAGTTTATTTTATTGCAATTTAGACTAATTTGTCAGTTGCGAAGAAATATATCCATACTTGATATATTTATTAATTAGTGGTGCAAACAAAAATCTCCAAACCTAAAAATTTTTAGATGACGATAGTTACTTCTTTCACTAAACAATGTAATAATAATAAAATCAATTTTCCTGTCAATTGATTTATTTTTGTCTCATCTATCGATATTTCAAGTGATTTTGAATCCTTATCAAAATGCATATATTGCACATTTAAAAACTGTTTATAAAATTTTAATAAACCTCAATCTTGTTATAAAATAAATACTCCAATAACGCACATAATCGAGGATCACAAGATATTTTCTTGTGAAAAGTTTAAAAACAGAAAAAAGGCGAGAACAGAAAATGTAAAAAAATTGAAAATGGTGGGAGTTATCGACACTGAAAATTGCAAAAAAAGCACCAAGTGTAATTATCTATTATATAATCAACTCCCTACATAAATATAATTCCAAAAATGAAAAAATCGTAGTTCAGATTTTCACTAGCCTAGTGTTTTCAAGATTTTTGTTACACGTAGAGAAATTTTTGGTTACAGCAACCATTCATTTAGTAAAATATGAGCCCACCAAAATTTTAGGTAGTACAACCAAAACTTTAGGTATGATAACCAAATAATTGATAATTGCAACCTAAGTATCAATCATAAAAATTGAGCATTAGTTGCTACAACACAAGTTTTAATTGTCATAACCAAAGTTTTGATTGTAGTACCCAAAACTTTGGTGGGTCCATATTTTAATAAATTAATGGTTGCTATAACTAAAATATTTTTCTCCGTGTAGTTTTGGGAGCCTTGTATAGTGTGAAAAATAAATATGATTTCAAATATAGATAATAATTATTATTTATACCTCTGAGGATGCGTTCTTCACGATAAGTCATGAAGTCCCATATTCGTACAGTTCCGTCATCACTGCAGGTTGCCAGTTTGCTATCGTTGGGACTGAAACTACCCGTCCCAAAAAAACAAGCATTATACACTAGCACGCACTAATATGACTGGGCCTCGTCACAAAATTATTCAAAGATAATATTTATCAGGGATTTCATAACGAGCTGATTCAAACTTGTTGATGATAGATTGAATAATTCTTTATGTCGCGTTCGTAACAATATTTATTGCTCGAAAAATATGTTAATCGATGTTTGGTAAAATCTTGTCGATAAATTTATTTATCGACTCCAACAAATTTTGAGGTAACTGTTTGACAGCTTTTTACGTAGTTTTCAGAGTAAAAACATCAGTATAGATTTTAAAACATAATTTTTAGTGGAAAATTTCGATTTCTCCAATTGGAACTCATTTGTGAAATTAATTCGATTAATTGAATTTAAAAACATCTAAAAGCTGTAGGTGACAAGTATTTTTTCTAATTGTTCGACAAAAAGAGCGAAAATTTAAGTCCTTTTATCTCGGCAACTTTTTAGTAACCCCGCCCCCCTTTTTTCACATTGAAAGTAGTTGTTAAACAATTTTCATAAAAAAGATAAAATATAAATTGTTCGTCAAGTTGCACATTCTACATAAAAACCATGGTGTCATTCTCACACAGTTTTTTTATAGCTCGATTCCAGAGCTGAAAGTTGAAACTGATAAGAATATTCATTTTTTTTCTTCTAGAATTAAATTTCTTTAAAACTGTAAAAACTGTTATCAATTCGGAAATTTATGTTATCTAGACAAGTTTTTTAATCAGAAAGTTACTTAAATAAAAAATTTGTCGAGCTCAGACATCCTGTGGAATCAAAAAACGAAGATTTACAGATTTTCATAATTGTTCATTTTAGAAGAATTTTTCGATTTTAAACACTTTTTGTATTTAAAAACTCTATGAATTTCCTAGAGTGGCAAAAATTATTTATCAATTCCAGGAAAGAGAAGGGGGTCGAAGAAATTGCATTAATTTAATTTAGGAAAAAGTTACAAAATTTTTTATCGCAAATTTTTGCGTTTAGAACTTTTTTAGACTCTGGAAAAAAAATAACTAAACGAATGCCTGATTCTGAAAATTCCTAAATCGAAATTTTTTCGACTTCATTTTTAACATCTTCAGATTCTAAACTCGATCTGAATTCTGCAGTTTTAATTTTATTTTTTAAATACATTTGTTTATACATCATGGATTTGAATGATTTGGGAGAAAAAGGGGTTAATTTGAATTCAGAAAAAATTTTCAAAAACGAAAGAAAACTGCGAAAACAAATTTCTATATGTAGGTAGCTCTTCTTGTTCTCTGAGTACTTGGTGGGTTACCTTAATCAAGCATTGTACCATTTGTTAATAAATAATTTGTTTGTGTGGTGCACTATATTTTTCCACATGTTTATATTTATTATTGTTAAGTTTATTGACCACATAATTTGTTATCCAAGATAAAATGTTCGATTTTACGAACTTCATAATACCGATGATATGTGGAGCAATCTGGACAATAGGAAAATGTAAAAGTTTTTTGGGTTAACTCCTTTTTTTCATGGACTATTCATTTATGGCCTTGTAAATTTAAAAATACATTTACAATTTATGAATTTATATTATTTAAACCTAATTAAACCAATAATATTTTATCAACACAAAAATGCGTTACATCAAAATTTCTTAAAACTTGTGGAATTCTTTCAATTTAAGGGGACCGTTCTATCATTTTGGCCGAAATCGTAACTGAAATTTGTACGTACATAAAAAAAAAACTACCAATGTTAGATCCATCAAACTTTAC
>JAPYZL010137106.1:0-15701 GCA_030522825.1 Platygaster orseoliae
AATTTATCCATTATTCAACTAAATTGTACATAATAACTATCGATGATTACGTCAAAATGCATAGGCATCTGTTTTTTCTCGTCCCGACGAAAAAAAATATATTTAGACGCGATCCAAGACTGATCAGAGAAAAATCAGAGAAAAGTCAGAGAAAAGTCAGACTAGAGTCTGACTTTTCTCTGACTTTTCTCTGACCACGCGTTTGCTAGGGAACGACAATTATTTATTTGATGCTTCTTTCTTTTTTGGCTCCGAGAAATCAATCGATAATACATTATGAAAAAAAAATTTTAATTGAATAATATAACAATATTCATGCAATTATTGAGAAATTTACAATTTCAAGATTAGAAAAATTTGGGATTCTGATATTTTAGATACAGGAATTTTGAAAATTTTGCGTATTTTGTAACACAATATTCAATTGACTGTATTCCTATAAATTCGTTTGAAAAATGATGATTTATTCTTTCATCATTCAAATTATGCGTGTTTTAGTGAAAATAATAAATAATCAATAAATAAAATTGTGGAAAAATAGTTCATAAGCGTTAAACTCAAATTTGTTTTGAAATAACGATACAACATTTATTAATGTGTGCATTAAACATATAAAAAAATTAAAGAACACGATTTGAAGATAAAATTAAGGTGAAGTACAAAAAAGACATTATAATAGTTTTATCACAACTGCTTGATAATATTTGTTTTTTTTTTACAATATTTAAAGTATAATAACTATACATATAGTATCTAAGAATATACTACTATTCTAAATATATATTATTAAATTATAATTTTTCAAAATACTTAAGGTTAACACTTAATTACTCAAGTTAATCAAGTGTCAAAAATCTGGCAAAGTCGTTCTGAAAGACTGATTTGATAATATTGGCAAGGTTTTCAAAGAGGTAAATAATAATTAATGTACTTACTAGCATCTCCAACAACTTGTGGCTGTGAAATAATTCCAAGTGGTGCAACAGTTTGCATAATGATATTATGGTTAATTATTTATTGAATATACGGAAAAAATGCTAGATAAGTTGTAAATATGATAATTAAGCTTGATAATTTGAACTAGGAACACTCAACAGAATCTCGAATTCAGCTTCAAAATCAAAGAAGAAAAAACTTTTCATAAATTGTTGCTGAGAGCATTTGAAACTTAAATAAAAATTCCACAGAACTTGAGAGAAACAAACCAAAACTTCAAAAAATTCATGTTCACAGGCATCGTACAGTTTGTATGTATATTATTGTTGTACTACACAATTTTCAAATGCTGTTTCGATGACAAAAATCATTTAGAAAATTTTTGAATTTAAGTATACAGAAAATGAGAAATGGAAATTATAAATTTTTTTAGAAATTATCGGAATATGTGACAAACTGATATCGCACAAAAAATATAGAATTTCACATGTACATGTCGTTTACTTTTTTATTTTGCGCTCTCAATATGTCAATAAAATTCAGAAACATAATACGTACACATTTTAAACTCAAAAAATTTTTCTTAAATTCAGAAAAAAAAACGAAGTTTTTTAGAATAATTTCTTACGTTGTGACTCAATTGAACTAAACTTATTGTAATGTTCTGTATAAGAAAAATGTATGCTCTGTAATGTACATTTCATCACTCTAACCTCAAACCGTACATTTGGACGTGACTTTGAGGCTATTGTGATGAAAAATAACGTAGCAATCGTGAGCTATCGTCAATTTTGGCTTTGCCTATTTTGTCCCTCGCCTTCGGCTCGGGCAAAAACGTACGGCTTCGCTAAAATTGACTCTAGCTCCCGATTACGAAAATAACTAATAGGTAACAACTTGATAAGTTTTTAACTTTGGATTCATGCAAACCAAGTTTATATTCGAATCCTTTCAGAAAACAATTTTGTGTTTTTAAATTTCCGTAAAAAAATCCGTTTATTTACAATTGTCTTTCCTATAATATTTTAGATTCTTTTCGCTCAAGTTTTTAAATGTTTCAACTAGTTGTAGCTACACTAAAAAATTTTCACTGCCAAAAATTGTTTATTTGAAATCCGATATCATAGACTTTGAAACATATCAAAAAAACAAAAAAAATCATTATTGACATGAATGCATTAATAAATATATCTTTTAATAAATACAAATATTCTCTATAACACAATATATTTTTGTTTAATCAAGGCATAGACAAGAATGTGCGAAGAAGTTAATTAATTCTGACCAGCATTTACGAATGTATGTATAACCCTTTGAAAATTAATGCTTTAACCGATCGCTACATAGTAATTAGTATATTCAAGAAATATTCAAGGACGCTCTAGTATTTTGATAGATTTTGAATAATTTTGTAAATTTTTACATAGATTTCTAGAACTTGATGCACTAAAATTTAAATTTCGATCAATTTTCAGTTATTTCATAATTTCTGGAAAAATGTCATTCATGTAAATTTTTCATGTTTTACAGATTTCTTATATTTCCGTTTTTTTTTTTTTTTTTTTTTTTTTTTTTTTTTTTTTTTTTTTTTTTTTTTTTTTTTTTTTTTTTTATTTTTTTTTTTTTTTTTTTTTTTTTTTTTTTGATGCTTTTAAATTCGAAGTTTTACAGATCGTAATATGAATAAAATTTATTCTGATTGTGTATAATAAAAGTAAAATTATCGCTCACTTTGAATGTCTGAACACACATATAAAAATAACGGAAAAAAATTCCATTCAACAATGTGTATGTTTTTTATATAAAAAAAAAACGAATGACTTAATTTTTAACGCTCTAATATCTAACAAGAATCAAAATAAATTTTGTTCTTACTTATCAGTTTGACGGTAGCAGCGAAAGGTCGAAAAATTCCATTGACAATCAATTTAAAACACTTTCAAAAGGTGTGCCTTAAGCTAACCCACGTGGTTTCATGCAAACAAGCAAACGGAAACAAGCAATTAGGTCCTGTCAACAAGTGTATCAAACTTTGTTTTTCTTTTGTTTCCAGGGTTTCGTTATACAGGTGTACTAACATTGTAAGCAGAAAATAGTCCGCCATATTTTATATGAAGAAAAACCCAAGTCGTAGCATTGCGTGGACAGCTGATCCGAATGCAAATCAAAACACGCAACAAATCAGAAATCAGAATTAATCAGAATCAGACCAGAACAAACTAAAACAAACCAAATGTTGTATTTAACCGCGATTTTTTCACTCTAACTCCAAAAAACCATGGTATCCTATTATAAACCTACGTACCGAGCTAGTAAAACAAGTCTGGTAAATATGTTATGAACATTACATTTTTAATAAAAAGTTTTTTTTACACATTTCAATTCAAAATTTCGGTAAGGTACTCACGAACGTGGTTTTGTTAAAAAAAGATCTTTTTTTTCAATTAACTTTAACTTAATTTTCAATTTGTGAAAATAATTTAAATTATAAATGGAAAAGAGTTGTTGAATTCCAGTATTTATTAATTTTAAATAAAATAGAAAATGGTCTGATTGTTATAATTGCAAAATAATAGACATGCGATTACATGCTATGTAAAACTTAAAATATTTTTTTTTAAGTTTATCATAATTCGAGAGGAGAAAAATTTAAACATTCAAAAAGCTTGAAAGAAAAATGTTGTTTGTGTTTCGTCATTGATAAAGTAATGAAATTTATACCAAAATAAAAACAAAAATGAGTTTACCAAATTGAAAAAAATTATGATTACTACTAAAGTGTGTGTTTGAGGGTTCAAACTGCTCCTAAAATATGAATACTCTTAATTGATATTTTATAAAATTTTTTAAATATCTAGAGGCCATAACGAATTATTTCATGTAAGTTCTTAAAGTAAAACAAAATTTTGAATTTTACTAAATCAGAAATAACAAATATTCTGGCTTCTAAAAAATTTCTTTCTTAACAAAATTCTAATCATTGATGTTCGGCTAGGATAACATAGAAAATGAAAATTTTTTGAATTGTTTTAATCCAGTGAATTATAGAAAAAATTAGAATGTAAGAAAACGCTAAAAATCTAATAGCTATTATAATCTGGAGTATCGAATTCTAGGAATCATCATAGAAGTCTATAAAAATACCAGAAAAATTTTTAGTATCATACAAAATCTGGATAAATACTTAAAGTATTAGAATCCTATGGAAGAGCTATTTTCTGAAAAATCTAGCAAAGTATCTAGGATCTATAAAACTTTGAAATCAAGAGCATTAAGTTAAAAAAATCTTATTATCAATTTTAAATAACACTAAAAACGCGCCAAATTAAATGAATACAAAAAAAAAAATTTGAAAATAGAAAAAATCTACATACCGTGCAAAATCAATGTATAGATAAACTTTTTAAAGTTTTGAAATTTGAATTTTAGTGCAACAAGTTCTAAAAATCTATGTAGAAATTTACAAACTTTTTTAAAATCTGTCAAAATACTAAAGCGTCTTTGAAAATATCATGAACACTAAAAAAAATATGAGTAATACTCAAAATTTATCTTCATTCAAGAGCTATGTAGGTATCATTTTCTCGGAAATTTTAAAGACCTTCAATCCTAAAGCATAAAATTCCAAAAATGTATACAGAAATTAGAAATTAATAAAATTACCAGGAAATTTTACGAATTGTATAAATACTAAAAAAATAAAAGAAAAAAAGAAACACAACTCGAAATCTGTATAAGGGAATGCTGTGTACTAAATACCAATATCTGAAATTTTCAACACTATACTAGCATTAAATACTAGAAATCTATAAAAATACCAGAAAATACAATAAAACTTCATAAATAACAAATATCTCGAAAATTCTAAAATTTATAAAATACTGTTTTTATAATTTTCTCAAAAATCTTCAAAAAATATTAATATTTTCTAGAAGCATCAAATTCCAGATAGTTGGAAAGATATCACTATGGAACAATATCATAAAATCCTTCAAGTTGTATATTAATACTAAAGAATTATGAAAAATACCAAGATTATTGTAAGAAATATCTAAACCTCAGTGACTTGAAAACCACCAAACTCGAATTCTACTACATTCAATACGAACATGAAAAATATGCCATTCTCCAGTCTAAAAATCCCGAAATTCAATCATTTAAAAAATCTTTTAAATCACATCCTCAAAAATTATGAATCATATGTGATTTCGATAACTTATGGAAATTTTCCTATACAAAATATGATACAATACTTTTACACGTGAAGTATAGAAAACGAACCACATAGAGAAGGAAAAATTACCATAAAATTATGGTAATCTGAAGTAAAAAAAATTCCCTCACAATTCATGGAAATTTTTCTATATGTAGTATGGTACTCTACTTTTCCATACAAAGTATAGAAAAAGTAACACATAGATAAGGTAAAATTGCCATAACATTGTGGTAATCAGAAGTATGGAAAATGTTTTTCTCTTAGTTATGGAATTTCTTCCATATAACGTATGGTACTCATACTTTTCCATACAAAGTATGGAAAAAATATCACGTAAGGATATGGGAAATTTTCAATCATTTTTAACACTGCATAATCCCGGAAGAAGTATATTTTTCTGAAAAACCCCACCCTAAAATTTGTTCTACCTGTCATCAATGCAAGAAAAAATTCCATATTGCTTGAAAAATTAATTTTTTTCATATGGTTTTCAGAACAGAGCCGTTGACTTACTGCATAAGCATGTAAATCGTTCCAAAATTGAGAAAGTCAGTGAAAAACGAAGGAGAGAATCAGATAAGAAAATCCGGTCCCACTGCACTACAAGTCTTCTGCGTTCCAGAGATTGGAGCACAGCCACGGAGTTCGGTTTTGAAAGATCGCAAGCATTTGACGAAATGATTGAATGTTTGATTCGCCACGATTGGAACGAACTGCAAAAATTGTTATGGCTACTTTTGACATTTAGCAGAGACAGGCAATGTTACCTCTGGCGCTATGCTATATTACTTCATCTATACAGTCCGCAAAGCACGCCCTCAAAATTGGAAGACTTCATCAAATTCTGCATCAGCAATGATATCAATGAAGAGTCCACAATTTTGCAAAATCTGATGACTCTGCCATCCAAAAAAAGCATAGACAACGAAGATGAACTTTGATATGTGTTTGTATTTTCACAAAAAGAATTTCAACTCATTATTCCAATTGAAACGAACAAAAATAAAATACTGTAAATAATGTTAATATTGTATATAATGCAAATGTATACTTGTGTGAGAAATAAAGCATCGAAAACGTTTTTATATATTTTTTTAGACTCTTTAATGGAGTAATATTCTATCCACATGTTCATACTGATTTCGTTAAAGTAAAGTAATCAAATTCAAACTACAAAATTCAGCTTTCGTAACGCGAGAATAAGCTTTTAGGCCGATCAACAAATATTTACCTAGAAAAATTGAACCATGTACAAAAAGGTCGATTCCGCGAAAACGTTCGGCAAATTTCTTATAGCTAACATTGTAAAATATTCGTAACTTATAGGATTAGTGCATTACTACCATGGCACTGCTCTGGTGGCAAAACCCACATATATTTTTTGCGACTTCAATTATTTCGACCAGAACATTGTCATGGCGGTACCTCGCTACCCTCGTACATTGCAGTCAATGTCCATCACAATTCAAGGCTTAAAATAGTTGCCAGTCATGATCAAAATGGCCAGTCATTAATTGGGATTTTATCAGCCCCAACTTTTTACCGTTATGAATTTTCAAAATATTAAAAAAGTTCAAATTACATTACTGGCATTTTTTTACATACAAATAAAATTGCGCAAGGATAATAATATAAAAATTACATTTTGGAGGGTATAAATTCAAAAATCCGAAATTTTAATACTTGTCAATTTACAATTTTTGATGAAAAGAGATTCGTAATATTTAGCAAAACATAAAAATTTGTGTGTATGTATTTTATTTTCGAACTTTAGAAATATTTAAGATTTCTTATTTTAATAGTCCGATTCGCTTTTTTTAATTTTTCACCGTTATAAATTTTCAAATTGCTGACAAAATATTTTTGTTAGCTATAAACACAATTATATAAAAATAATAATATAAAAAATCCGAAATTTCGGAGAATAAAAATCGAAAATTAAAATAGTGAAAGCCCAAAATTTCAATTCTTGTCTATTTACAATTTTTGATCAAATGAGATTCATAATGGTTAGTCCAAAACAAAAAATTTCTATTTTATAAAATGAAAACCCGAATTTTTGAATCATAAATATAAATCAAAAAAAAAATTTTATGATTTTATGTTGATTTGCAATTTTTAATTTCGAATTCATTGAATCGAATTAAAAATAACGCTTTAGAAACTCAAGAGTTTAACGAAAAAACATGTTTGTGGCTTTTTGAACCAGCAAAATCCTATGGATTTCATAATTTTAAATTAAAAATTCAAACTCAGTAAACTCAATTCGTAGTTTGCCAAAGTTAAAACATTCAAATGTGGGGGATTCTCAAATTTTCTAGACCATTTTTATTGTTTTTCTGTTGTTTTTCAGAAAAACTTGTCATATGCCAAAACTAAAATGAAAATTTGATCAACCTAACTACTTTATTACTTTTCACGATATAAAAAATTTTTTTCGTAAAGTAATAGATTCATCAGAGCCGAGGATCAAGAGTTTTTTTATATGAGGTAAACAACTCGCTGTTTTAATATAAAAAATTTAATGTATATCTCGACGCAAAACGTCATACTTTAGGACCTAAATATACAAATAACTATTTATACTTAGATTTTCTATGAAAAAAAATCCTCGGACAACGATATCTTTTTTATATTTCTTCACATGCGATAATAGAAAAATTTCTCAAAAACATCACAGTAACTGAAGGCTCGAAAAAACAACAGTTTTTCATTGAAAGTCAAAATATGAAAAGTTTTTTTTTTCTTGACTCCGATAAATTAAGTTCTCCCCAGAATAATTCTTCAAAAATGTATTCGTTATACTTATAGAAGTAAAAAAATTGGCCGATCATGAATATTCCATATTTCTGAAATTTTCAACGATCAACAATGAACTTTAACAAAACAAAGTTTTGTTTAATTTAAAAATTTTCCCTATTTTAAGCCCCACGTCGCATACAACGTTCAAAATTCGATGTGAAAATCCTATATACAAAGTAATTTAACACTATTCACAGTAAATTGCAAACGAGACATTGGCAACGCGTAAGTAGTAGAGTATTATGTACATGCATAAAAATTGGCGCAAGTCCTTACTTAATCGATGATGCTTGATACGCTGTACACTACCATCCGTGCTTCGCATTCGTAATATACGCATAAATTACCACAAAAATCAGTCCGTAAAATAAATAAATACGTGGTTCGTTAATATGGCGCGTAAAACGTTAAAAATCATCAAGTTAAATTGATTCAAGTAATGAGCTACGTCGATATCCCCGGAGTGATATGTCGATGAATGATACATTTCGTTTCCATGATAGCGATTCGAAGCGAAGGCGATGGGATGAGCGATTTTATGCACAATGAAGACAAATGGCCGACGAAACGATGATGATAATAAATATGATTGGGACCGGGCCCAGAATTGAGCGACTGCCCGTCAATCGATTGGCAAGTTGACGCGCTGGTCGTTGGCTGCTAGCTTCTTCAACGTCTTTTTCACTCGCAGTATCGGCAGCCGAGCCGCGGGTTTCGCGTTCCAGCATTCCTTCATCAGTTTCCCCAGACCAGTGAGAGTCTACGAGAACATTTTTAGAAAATATATAGCGACGGGATATATCAGTAAAAATTCTTACTGATAACTATCAGTAGCTTGAGGTTTTGGGAGCCATTCATTTGTGGTGAACAGAAATCAGCCCGATGTAGGTTAGTCATAAAAATCCTTGAATTAAAATTACTGTCAAGTACCTCATCGGAATGCCATCTATTCGGAATAGGCGGTCGCATTTGATCAAGGCACACGAGCTTGCGCATTTCCTCGATCGACGGTTCCTGGTTGCCTATCCACTCCGAGTACGGCCTCGCGTAATCCGAGACGACCCCGTTACTTATGCACCTGCTGCACACCTCCCACAGGATCAAACCCAAGCTGTAAATGTCAACACGGCGGAAGCTTTCCAAGCAGTCTGGACTGATCCTGAAAAGAAAGAGATTTCACTCTGATAACCTTACGCTGTTATAAATGTCCTTGATTTTAGCAAATTAGAATTAAATTAAATTAGATATAATCGAGTAATGCGTGAGAATACTTTTTTTGTATTAATAACACTTGTCCATGTAAAAAAACTCCAAAGACAAGTTTATTAAAATCAACACAGAAATTTGCTTACGTTAAATCGAGAACTTCCGGGCTCATGTAGCGCCTGCTTCCTTGGCGCACGTCGATCTTTTCGCTCGACAAGCGTTCCTGGGTAACGGACAGGGAAAAGTCAGAAATGACGCACGTTCCGTTGTTCTTCATGAGTATGTTTTTGGACTTGAGATTGCGATGCGCTATGGCAGTACGACCCTTGGTACCGTGGATCTCCGTGTGCAGATAGAGTAGGCCGTTGACGATGCTAATGCAAGTGGAGAAAGTCTGATGATGTTCCAAAGGATGAGGCGATCTGCTTAAATAGTCGTAGAGGGAGCCAAGGGGATGGTAATGGGTAACGAGCCAGAGCTCGGTGCAGCTACCCTTGCTCGTCATGTCACTGCCGATATAGCCCAGGATGTTTTCATGCCGGGGCAAAAGCTGTGCGTACACTTCGGTTTCCCGAGCCCAAGCGGCTTCGTCTCTCGAATAGTATACCTTAACAGCGACGTATTCACCGTGCCAGACGCCGCGTTTCACTTCTCCCCCGAAACCCCCGCTACCGCTCTCTAGGCGATCCACAAGCGTCACCTAATGGAAGATTTTGGTCAAATACACTATTTTTCGGAAGCAAAAAACTGTTTCTTAGTAAAGTTGCTGTCATTTAATAGTATGAAACTTATATGAACCTTTATTAAAGTTTCAATAACTTATGATTTCGTCAAATAAAATTCAGTTTCATGTTATATGAGTGAATCCTCGGCTTCGCCTCGGGCCTGAACCTTCATCTTCGCCACATTCGACACTTGCACTACGTTACATAATATACTATTTTTTTTGGAGACAGCTGTAAATACGAAGAACTAGAGAGTTTTCTCTCTATACAAATTTCAGATAATGGATCCTCACCTGTTTCGCCAGAGTCCTCTGCACCAGCAAAGGAAGACCCGAACCAGAACCACTTGTCAAGCTTCTGCCGTCAAGATACTCTTTCAAAGTACTGTCACCGGCAGCGGTGGCCTTCAACTCGTGGGGGTGGTAATTCGTCGCAGGCGTCGAAGGCTGGGAAGTGAAATGCAACATACCGACTTCCGTGTCGGCTTCCATGAGCAGCTTGTTGCATCTCGACACTTTCTTAGGGCGTTTTCGATGCGACAATCGAATTGTGATACAGAACGCAACAGCTCCAAGAATGATTCCCACAATCGCGATGATAGAAGTGATCATTATTGCTGGGCTCATTAATAAGTCATTTTTATAATCTAGAAAAGAAAAACAACAAATGAAACATTGTTCCTAAATCATAAAGTCAAAATCAATGTTGCATTAATGCTAGTGTATTATTTAGGAGATTTTCAATAGCGCTTAGTGCGAAAAAATACCCCAAAATTATCGATTCTAGAAAATATTGGGGTTGTGATGAATTATTTTTAAATTGCAAACTTGGCATATTTCTGCTGGAAAAATGTCGGAAAATTCCTGAAAAAAATAAACTTAGCTACTGCAGACATTTTCAAGATTGTGTACCCTTAATTGTAGTTAAAAAATTGATGAAATTGCCTGAATTACCATTACTCAATGAAGGAAAGGTTCCGCCATTGCATAAATTCGACGAACAGCATTCTACGTGATACTGCCCTCGTGGAGACGTATCATCTTTGGGTTTTGCAGTGTATTCAGGTTTGTTACATATGAAGAGCATGTGGTCGACGTTTGTTGAACATCCTCGTTTTACTCGCTCTTTGCCATCCACGTCTCTAGTTCTTGACTTCCAGCACTTGAAATAAAAACATTCTTGTCAAATATTTTATGTGAACACTCATGGAATTATTTATAAAAAAAAATTCTCTTCAATCTAAATTGAACGAAATATTTGAGAGCACTATTATTTTCTAAACAAAAGATAGTCAAAAGAAAACTCGAAATTTTATTCATTCAAAAAACTTCAAATTTTGTTTTGCGGAGTGCAAAAATGAAGAATTTATAAATATCTGAAATTACAATTAGTCCATTAGAGCAAATTCTTGGTTTTTTGCAATCTTGTTCGTCCTCGCATTGAAGACAATCAAAGTGGGGCCTAGATGGGGTATTTTTAAAATTAGGGTCTATCAATTCCGGGGTTTTAGGCTCTTCTTCGCTTCCTACAATATTGTCTTCTTCCTGCAGAGATGCATGTATTCCATCTCCTGAAAATAATTAATTGTTTTTGTTTTTATTTTATTATACACCAATTATATTCCTGACAAGGAAATCAACCAACAATTTTAATTAGTTGCATTATTCATAAATGCATTTGGAATACTAGCTGTACCAAACAAAATTTCAAGATTTCAATCTGTATTAGTTTGATAACAAATTTCAATTGATCAAATTGATCACTTGTACTTCAAATTAAACTAAAAAATTAACTGTATAGTTAGAAGTAGACTACACTCAGAGAAATTTCCATTTTCGTATAAAACGCGCCGCCGTTTCTACCTCACCCATTTCAACTCCATAACGCAATGCTGTTTCACGAAGAAAAGAAAAAAGTATCACAGTGAATTAATATTTTCGTTTCCTCGTGAAAGAAGCGTTTAAAAGTAAAACGGTTACCGTTTCATTTATCGTTTCTCCTCAAGCCTGATCCCCCTCCTCTCACCCGAAAGGACGAGCGCACGTGCGTTACTTCTTCTGTTGAAACGGTGACCGTTTCACCATCAAATGGTGGCATTGTGAAATTTTTTGCGTTTCGCGGTGATAAAACGTCCGTTTCTATACCCAGAGTGAAACGGAACGCGTTTCACAGTCAAAGGCTTTTCTCTGACATGAGTGTAGAACAAACTTACTGTTAGTATTATATATTAAGAAATTTTTTACAAGAAAATTGAATACAATACTCAATCATTATAAATCATTGTACAAATAAGAATAAAACAATTATAATTGTTAAATTACATCAAGTAAAAAATTATAGTTTTCCTTGTTTTTGTACATTGAAACTTTTAATTTTCCAAATTTCATATTTAGTGATTCTATTTATTCACAGATTCCTCAAATTATATCTTTGCATATACAAAATTGGTTATTTATCATTAAAAATGACATGTCAAGAGTATAAGTTCATTTATGTTCAGATTTAAGTACAAATAAGAATTGATGTAAAACAAATTCATTCTGCTGATTTGTTCTAAATATTGGATGTTGGAAAATGCAAATAAAAAATGCTTATTTTTTAGGTTGCCATAAATTACAAACAAATCTTCTTCTTTTCATAAGAATAAAAATGTTATGAAACATAAAATAATAGTATAAAAATGAAACGTTTCTTTACAATAATTTGTCATTTATTGTTTTATGTAGTTTTCAACACTTTCAAACATCTGATTTTTTTCTATCAAACTCTTCTAAGTCTAAATTAACTATTGAATTATTATGTGCCTTAAGTTCCAAACGTATATGAAATAAACGAAAACGAAAAAAAATAATTTTTAAATTTCACCCATGCTTAAAATTAAAAATAAAGATAAACGTTGAATAATATTTGTTTAATATCAATAATTATGCATTAATTTATTTACTAGGAATTATAGAACAGTTTTTTTTTCATTTTTTCGTTTATTTTTAAACATTTGAAACTTCAGAGACATGAATTATTTTACGATTTTCAGATATTTGGAATACAGGCAAGAAAATCTAACTGAACTTTTTCAATCATTGATAATTTCAAACTTCAAAATTAAAACATAAGTTAATTTTCGTTCATCTATCATTCGGTCCACTGTATTTTTATATAATGAACTTTCAAATAACATTTTAATGAATTTTAATAAATTTGATGAAAAATAAAATTTTATTAATATTTGAACTAGTTTATACTAAATTTATATTTAATTTATTAAATAAATTATTATTCAAGTATTTATTATTCAATTATTGAATTATTAAATTATTATTTAATTATTCAATCAATTATTATTTATTAATCATTAATTAATTTACATTCATTTATTATTTACATTTAATTTTATTCATATTTAATTTATATTTAATAACATTTTAATAAAAAAATTACAGATTGTACCATTAATTTTTTGAATTGCATTAGTAAATGAAGTAAATTCACAAACTGCAATGTAACGATTTTTAAACTGATCTGTTTTCAATAAAAAAATTTGTATTTTCGGTTACATGTTTTTGTACCTTGAAACTTTAAATTTTGGAAATTTAAAACTACTAATTTTATTTGTTCACCAATTCTTCAACTTATATCTTCACATATACAAAATTGGTTATTAATCATTAAAAATGACATGTCACAAATAGAAATTTATTCATGTTAAAATAAAATACCAATAAAAATTGATATAAAACAAATTTCAAATCAAACTTATTCTATTTGTTCTAAATATTGGATGTTTGAAAATGTCAAAAAAAAAAATTGTTCATTTTCTGGATTCTGATATTTTGAAAATAAACCTGCTTTATTTCAGAACAAAAATTTTTAGAAAAACATAAAATTATAATCTAAAAATCAAAAATTTCTTCACATGATTTTTTTAAAATTCTATTTATAATTGTATTTATAATTTTATAAATTTTTTTTTATTATAATTCTATTTATAATTCTGAATTTCAAAATTAATAGTTTTAAAATTCATAAATTCAAATTTCAAATGAAACCATTTTCAAGTTTCTTATATCATCAAATTTGAACTTTCAAATTACAAAACGCGGAAATTTCAGAATTGAATCTCAACTCAAGTAATTCGAAAATTTCTCATGTTCAGCAACTTTTTTCCGAATTCGGTAAGATGCCAAATTGCAGAAATCAGAGCAAAAAGCGTCGAAGAAAAAGAGAAAAAATTTCTATTCGGGTTTAACATAGAAATCGGGTAAAAAATAGTTTTATTGAGAGTAAAGTATCTCGTACCCGTGCATATTTGTAGGGTCAACAGCAATATAAAATGTGTGATAAATATAACGTCCGCCATTTCCGTGCGCGTCAAAACAACTCAAAAATGCACGCACTCCCGTGTCACGGCATTTACGGCGTTGCGGAAAGTCGTCGAGTAATCGCGAAAAAGGCATGCGAGGACGCGACTCAAGTGTACCGCGGCACTAACGAGCATCGCCGTTTAATCATTCCTGATGTTCCCGATGTTTTGATACCGCAAATGACAAACAAATGGCCATTCGAGATATTTCAAAATGTTTGAAATCTGCAGGTTATGTCACTTTCTGCATTATTCCGGGGGAGTAACGAGAGTAACTATATTCTAGTAAATTGTAGTTGCTTACATGTAAAAACAGTGTTGCCGGATTTACGGTTTTCCCGTTAATATGATTTGATATGATTTTATGAAGTAAAACTAATAAACACTGATTCGGATATTTTTTTATTTCACGCTTTACTTCTGTCTGTTTTCGTTTGTCGAAAGACAAAAAAGTTTCTTAATATTTTATTTTGAACTAGAAACTGTTGCGCGCTAATTTAACAATAACGTATTTTCTTCGCCAAAAAAAGGCAATTAATATGTGATTCTTAATTCTTAAAATTACGAATTCTAAAATCCATTGTCAAAAGTCGCATATTTCATTGAAATTAACTAAACGCAATGAAATTCCATTCGATAAAATATTCAAATTCAAATGTGAGCGTTAAAAATGACCGCTCCCAATAAAAAAATATGGCCGCGCTTCTTTTTTTCTTTATTCCCCATATCTTTTCTTTTTTAACTGCAATCACGAGATGAATAGATTATGGAAAAAAAAATATGTATTTGTAAAAAATCGATGAATTACTCATGTTTTTACATCTTACATTATACCCTGTGGTGGTTGTGCTTTTAAAAATTCGAATTCTCGCTCTCCACATTCAGCCAACCAAATCGCGAACCTGGAAGGGGGGGGATGCTTCACATTATTAGTCAAATACGTTAAATCAGGAAGAAGCAGCACACAGCACCACATTGCACCACACACTCACAAAAACAAATCGTATAAAACAGGTACGGGTAATGTTTTTTTTTACGTATTTTGTAATTTATTCGCGTTTTTCGTTATTAATTCGCATATTTCGCTAAAAAACGTGCTTCTTGAACAAATAAAGTCGTGTGCACCTTGTAACCGTGCCGTTTCCGGCTTCGGACGACTTATTTCTGGATTGATCCGCGAACGGCAAAACCGGCAGAATACACGACTCCTTGGTACACAATCTACTATTTAGGGGTCGATGATTATAAAGAAACTGCTTTCTAATTTCACGTTATGTAAGAGGTACAGTGGAAATTGACGATGTCTCAGGACATAATTGTTATTGCTGAAGTTTTATAATGGAAAAAGTACTAACCTTAGTTGACTTACATAATAACGAGAAGAATGCGTCTTTATGAATATTTTTCCCTGAAGAGGGCTCAATAAAGAGTCGAAAGCTTGGACATTCAAAGAGGA
>JAPYZL010137107.1:0-21662 GCA_030522825.1 Platygaster orseoliae
ATTGGCTTATAAAAAGCGTGTTGTCGGGCCTTTTTTGAACTTTTCTGGGCCATACTTTTCAAAACAAGTTTCTGGAAGTAAAGATTGTCAATATCAATTAAAAGAAAGCCTGTCATCATGGTATCACTTCTTTTTGTTATAAAAAAATTATTTTTAAATGTTCAACTATATGAATCCAATAAAAATGCTACCTGGAAAACAGCCAAATTTTTTTACTTCTTTTAAAGTTTTTTTTTATGGGGTTAGGATTATCTTGATATAGATTGTTGTATTACCATAATTTACAATAAATATTCATGATGAATTTAACATAGATGTAAAAAATTTATATATGTATCTTGCAATATTTTTATTATTAATATTTTTATTATTATTATTATTATCATTTTTAATCATTTTGATTTTTATCATTAATACTATCTTGATATAAATAATTGTATTCTTAAAATTTACAATAAATGTATATATAAATTATTAAAATGTATAATTATTCATTAGTCAGCCGTTTCAAGTACATGACTCATGATTTCTTATACAAAAATTTTCAATTTTTATATACTTGCATAAGAACCACAAATTAGCAATTTTTTTTTTATTCAAAAAATGGCCAGTGTGCTAATTATAAACTTGGAAATATATATTAGGCTGAATATTTTACATCGATTTTCAATTTGTATGGAAACGAGAAAAAGAGGGATTAAAAGTTGATAGATTACTCTGTAAGGGATTGGAAAATTCTTTATGACGTTGTAAGAAAATGTTTTGCGTGTTTTAGGGGTGAAGTGAAACTCGCAGATTTTGGCTTAGCGAGGTTGTACGATACCGAAGACAGGCAACGGCCCTATACCAACAAAGTCATCACTTTGTGGTACAGACCTCCGGAACTTTTATTGGGCGAGGAGCGTTATGGCCCCGCAATAGACGTTTGGAGCTGCGGTTGTATACTTGGCGAGCTCTTCACGAAAAAACCATTGTTTCAAGTAAGTTGAATTTTAACATAGACCAGAATTAAAATTGAAAATTTTAGATGTTTGACAAACTTGTATGGCTTGAAATTGTGAAATTGTGTAATTTTTATGTTCATAAAGTTTACAACGTTAACAAATTATACGAAAATTTTTTTCTGAGATTTACCGAAAATAATGTAAAACCTTGAAAAAACAAATTCGACGAAGCCTCTAGCAAAAAATTTTCTAAACATGTTTATACTCCAGTGATTTTGATTCTTATCAGAAATGGCAAAATTCTTATAACAATTTGAAATTTCTTATAAGGTCAGCCTGGAAAAATTCTAATAAAAAAACACCTTTCATAAAAACCAGTGACACTTTTTTAAGAAATTTTTTGTAAGAAAATATTTTAGACTCTTATATTTCTTATGAACTGAAATTTTTATGAAAAAAATTGTTCATAAACATTTCTACAGGAGATAAAACTTTATAAGAAAAGATTTTATTACAGGAATCATAAAAGTTCAACCTTTTTTTAAAATGGCGAATTTCATCGTCGACGATACTGTGCAACAGAATTTAAGTTTGAAAAAGTTCATAAGCTCTCATTAGCAAAAATCGATAGTACATGGCCCCAAACGCATATATGTCGAAGCATTTTCAAAAGTTAGCTCTTGTTTACGAGTAGTTAATTATTAAAAATTCTAAATTAAAAATCGTATACCTCACCCATTTTTCATTTGATTTTAAAAACGAAAAAAGGAAAATCGCTAAACTTGAGTATTTTATAAACTTTAATTTTTTAAATAAACTTTAATAAAAATGAATAATTAATGACTTTTTTTCGAAAATGCAACTTTTCGAAAATTTTTACAAACTTTCAAAAAACGCAAAAATTTTTGCAAAAAATTGCAAAAAAATGCAATTTTCCGCAAATTTTTCAGCAGAAATAGGTTCCCCAATTCTAAAAAAGCGATTTTTCGTTTTTAAAATCGGATGAAAATTGAGGGAGTTCTACGATTTTCAATTTAGAATTTTTAATAACTAATTACTCGTAAACAAGAGCTAACTATTGTAAATGCTTCGACATATATGCGTTTGGGGCCATGCACTATCGATTTTTGCTAATGAGAGCTCATCAACTTTTTCAAACTTAAATTTTGTTGCACAGTGTGATATAATGAATTTTTTTGTCGACGATTTTTAAGAGCTTTGCTGAATTCGCTATTTTGAGGTTTTAAATTATTGATGGTAAATCTCAGAAAAAAAATCCCCGAGTAATTTTTTAACGTTGATAACTTAGTGAACATACACAAATTTTCATTAAGTTTGAAACGTTGACAAATTACACAAAATTTTTTTTTGAGATTTACTAAAAATAATGTAAAACTTTGAAAAAACAAATTTAACGAGGAATTTTCGAGAAGGAAATTCGACAAGGAATTTTATAAACATGTTTATACACTAGTGATTTGATTCTTAAAAGAAATGGCAAAATTCTTATAGCAATTAGAAATTTCTTATTAGAATTCTATTTCTCATAAGATCAACCTTAAAAAATTCTAATAAGAAAACAACTTTTTTTAAAAATCAATGCCACTTTTTAAAGAAATTTCAAATTTTTATAAAAAAATATTGAAACCTCGTACATTTCTTATGAACTGAAATTTTTATGAAAAAATTATTAAAAAACATTTCTACAGAAAATAAAATTTTACAAAAAAAGTTTTTATTACAAAAATCTTAAAAGTTCGACCTTTTTTTAAAACGGCGAATTTCATCATCGATAATCTAATGAATTTTTATTGTCGACGATTTGTAAGGACTTTACTGAATTCCTTATGTTGAGGTTTTAAATCATTGATAGTGAATCTCAGAAAAAAATTCTCGTGTGTTTTTTTAACGTTGATAACTTTGTGAACATACAAAAATGTTCATAAAGTTTAAAACGTTGACAAATCATACAAACATTTTTTTCTGAGATTGACCAAAAATAATGAAAAACCTTGAAAAAAGAAATCCACTAAAACCCCTAACAAGGAATTTTCTAAACATGTTTATACACAAGTGAGTTTAATTGTTATAATAATTAGAAATTTCTGATAAGAATTCTATTTATTCAACGCCGTGAAGTAATGGCTCGTTTCTCCCACGCTTGTATCTTATAAAACTTGCATTTCTTCACGTTGTTGAATAAAATATGGTCCTTGACTAGTGTAGAAAAGTTTTTTTAACTCATCTGATTACAACGCTCGCCTACGGCTCGCGTTGCAAAAAAACTTTCCCACACTAGTTAAGGAATATACTATTCTTATACGGTCAACCTTGAAAAATTCAAATAAGAAAAAAATCTTTTATAAAAACCAGTGACGTTTTTTTAAGAAATTTCAAATGTGGCCCGATCTGTAAAAACCTACCTAAGGACCAAAATCTCGATGCTGAGATTTTCAGATTGTAATAGAGTACAGTATGCTCTATCGATTGCGACCAATCTCGTTTTTATACGATAAAAATTGAGCTCTGGATAAGTGTTTTTTATAGCTTTATTTCCAAGAGACAACTTGACCTTCCCTATCGTCTCTCTCTCTCTGTTTACCACTCCAAAATTCTTGTCTCTTGTGTGTCCAGTGATCCCTCGGGGATGGTCCACAATGCTTGATGCATTCACAGTCAGTCCCCTGTAGGCCCATCAGCTCACGCTTTAATCATTATTACGGTTGAATGAACATAGAAAAGAAAAGAGCGAGGGATAGATCTTTTACTTGCTTCTAGGTGAGAAACTTTGAACGCGTTTTTCTCGAAAAGATGTTTTGGTCCATAGGTAGGTTTTTACAGATCGGGTGACAAATTTTTTGAAGAAAATATTTAAGCCTCATACATTTCTTATAAACTGAAATTTTTATGAAAAAAAAATATTGTTTACAAACATTTATACAAGAAATAAAATTTTACAAGAAAAGTTTTTATTACAAGAATCTTGAAAGTTCGACTTTTTTTTTAAATGACGAATTTCATCGTCGATGATCTAATGAATTTTTTTTGTCGACGATTTTTAAGGGCTTTGCTGAACTCTTTATTTTGAGGTTTTAAATCATTGATGGCAAGCCTCAGGAAAAAATTCCTGTGTGATTTTTTAACGTTGTTAACTTTGTGAACATACACAAATGTTCATTCAGTTTAAAATGCTGACAAATCACACGACATTTTTTCTGAGATTTACCAAAAATAATGTAAAACATTGAAAAAACTAATTCCACGAAGCCCGTAACAAGGAATTTTCTGAACATGTTTATACACTAGTGATTTTGATTCTTATAAGAAATGGCAAAATTCTTATGACAATTAGAAATTTATTATAAGAATTCTTTTTTTTTATAAGGTCAACCTTAAAAAATTCTAATAAGAAAAAAACCTTTTATAAAAACCAGTGACACTTTTACAAGAAATTTCAAATATTTTATCAGAAAATATTTAAGCCTCGTACATTTCTTATGAAACAAAAATTATGTATAAAAATTTCTACAGGAAATAAAATTTTGTAAGAAAAGTGTTTATTACAAAAATCTTAAAAGTTCGACCTTTTTTTAAAACGACGATTTTTAAGAGCTCTGCTGAATTCTCTATTTTGTGATTTTCAATCATTGATGGTAAATCTTAGAAAAAAATTCCCATATGATTTTTCAACGTTTAAAACTTTGTGAACATAAATTTTTTAAATCTGGAAATGTCTTGCTTAAATCAACGTTCATTTTCACGTGTTGGTGAATTGGAGTTTTTAGAATACATACAAATAAATTATGATAATTCAATTCGATGATATCAATATTCAAATAAAAAATTACAGAAAGAAAAAATGTCCAACTCTGCACTCGACACATTAAATGACTTGAAAATTTGAAGCAATGTTCTCAAAGATTGGAAATTATTGAATTGATATCTAGGAATATAAATTTAGTAATAGGTTGTATTGTAATGATGTTTTGTAATTTTTTTAGGCAAACATAGAGATAATGCAATTAGAAGTCATATCTCGTGTTTGCGGCACTCCGACACCAGCGAACTGGCCTGCTATGATAAAGTTGCCGTTATATAATACCTTCAAGCCGAAAAAGATGTACAGGCGTAAGCTCAGGGAAGATTTTGTGGCCTTGCCTGGACCGGCCCTGGATCTTTTAGACAAAATGCTAGAATTGGATCCCGAACGAAGAATAACCGCTGCTGATGCGTTGAAATGTGCATGGCTCAAAAACGTGAAGCCTGAGAAGTAAGTGTCTTCAAGTTAATAATATAATTGTTCCGTAAATTCATGCAATAAATTCAGAATAAATCATACACATTGTGTTTACAAAAATAGTACACATTTTTGAGCATCAAATTATGAAAAGCGTATGAAGCAATGTGTAAAAGTACTAGAAAACGATAAAATATTATAAATTCTATAAATATTAATATAATCGATGCCAGGTAAAGTACCAACATATTGATTGTGGCACATTATTTTAGAATGCCAGTGCCTCAATTGCCGAAATGGCAAGACTGCCATGAACTGTGGAGCAAAAAACGCCGCCGCCAGCTACGCGAGCAGCAGGACACGAGGTCGGCTTTCGCCACGGACATTGGAGGGTGAGTAGTTGAAAATCTACAATCCCTCCTCGAAGGGTTTTTAACGCCAGATCGCGCTCGTATCTGGGAACCTAAATCGTAAAGGAAAATTAAAAAAAAAAGCATTGAATAATGATAGGAAATGAAAAAAATTGTCGATTGCATAGGCATGGAACATTTGGCGGCGAGAACATTGTACCATACTTTGAATCAAGCGCGATACGATTATGTATATTTTCAAACGTATTATATATTTATGTATGAGAGAAAAAAATTATGGAATCGAGTTTATGATAAATGCACTGTGATAAGCATTTACAAGAGTAAGAAAATCGGCGTTGTTACACAATAATGTCGTGTGAAGACTTAGCTGGAGACTCCGAGGCCAGGGCGAATTTACACAATAACGAGTTTAAGAGACTCGACTATTGTAGCTCTTGATAGTCGGGGTATGTTAATGGTTACGTTTGGATCACTTTTATCCAGTTCTTTTAGCGGGAAATCAGTGATGAACGCAATATCGCTATCACTAAGAGTTGAATGATTTTAGTTTGCGTTATGAATTTACTTGGCGTGATAATTCAGATTTTTTCTCTCTCCGCTGTTAAAAAAGTTTTTGATTTCGATCATAAATTTCGATGGAACGAAACGCGAGGGTGCAAGCTTTGCGTTTTGTGGCTCATTTTTCTTATTATTTATAACATTACCGTATGGCGTACTTGATTTTGTAAAAAATTATATGAAAACAAATTTTACATCGTCTTTTGTTTTCTTTCTATATCGGTTTAATGTTTTATTGTTTACTTTTATGGAAATAAACGTTTCCGCGAAGGGAAATTTGTTCCTTTCTTTAGGTGCATTCCTCTTCATTTCCTTTTTTAACGCGGCTTTTTTTTATTTCTTCACGTGATTTCAAAAACTTGTGTACGCAAGTTGTTAAACATTGGAAGTGAATATACTTTTTTCAGTCGTCATTTGAAGAGACAAACTGTCGTGCCGATGTGGAGTTGAAAGTGCAACACGAAGGTCCTCATCTAGCAAACATTTAATGAAAGGGGTAATTGCCAAAAGAAGCTGAGTGCCATTGTTGAAAAATAACTTTTTGCGATAACATTGCGACAACATTCAAATTTGAAAAGAACTGTGGAAAATCTGATACCTAATATTGATGATGGAAGGCTTTGTAAAGTTATGTTTTCAATTTTCAATTACTGAAAAACCTTTAGTTTCATATCAATATTGGGTGTCGAAATTTCATAGTTTTTTTGGTGTCGCGCAGTGTAATTTACACAGAATTTACTTACAAACCCGGGAATTCATACCATGGAATTCGAATTTGGCTCCTGGCTCTTTCTAGAAGTTGCTCCTTCAAATATGTCACAGGATATAAATGTCACAACTGATAAACAAGTGGCAATATTTTGTTGTGCTCTTTAAAGTGCGATATAGGTAAAAAAAAGTTACTTTCAAAACGTTATCATCATGTGTTTTAAATCATTTATTCCATATGTGCACAAAAATGGCTGCTATTTTTTGAATTTCTGCAAAAAATAAAATTTTATACAGATAATTTTTGAATTTGTTGGAGTTGAACATTCGAGGAACATGAGCTGTTGAAAAAAACATTAAATTTCAGATAGTTTTACCTATTTTAGCACTCGCCATAATCAAAAATACTTGATACGAAAAATAGCAAATGCCATTTTGTGCACAAGTATGGGATAAAATGTTCATGCTGCAGGGAAAGAAGAAATTACAGCTTAGGTCGTTCCTGACCTTGTTAACCGATCCATCAAATGACAACTTGTTGAAAATTTCTATGATTCATACTTACCTATGCAATTTTTGTACACTCAAACTTGAAAAGTTTACTGTTTCAGTTTTAGTATGGTAAATTTTTAATTCCTTGACTTGTAAAAATTCTTAAATTGATTCTTAAGACGACTTGGAAGCTACTGTAGTGGGAGAGAGATGCGTAGAATGGAAAGGAAGTAAGAGGAAGAAGGACAAAAAGAGAATACCTTCTGAGTCGTCTTAAACAATTAAATTAATGGAAGTTAATGTAAATTAATAAATAAAATTCCATAAGGTCGAAAAATTATTTATTAAAACATGTTTATAAAAATTAACAATTGTTATAGCAACAATCAAGCAAATAACATTCATTTTTTATCTTAAATATTTCCTAACATATAAAAATTTGACACCACAAGTATTTTTGATTTTTTTAAATAATAATTCATTTAAAATACTTGCCCTCAAAATTAAAATTTTTGAATCTAATATTTCAACGCCCTAAAATTATGCAAGAAAGTTGCATTAAATTTCATGTAAACAGTGTACATAAATATGCCTAACTTTAAATAACTCGAGAATACTTGGAAATTGTCAACGAGTTGTTCTTCTTGAAATTGGCTTTTCGTAGCATGAATACATTCCATCATATTGAAGGTGATGTGTTTTGTTCCATTCGAATCGTAACTTGATCTACCTTGCTAACGCTGCACTGTGTAAAATGTCATTTTGGTGCATGGGTCGATCGTATCATTTTTTTTCACCCTCGATTGATAATCCGATTCATTGCACGTAACTACCTCGCATAATCGACCTCTCAAAGTATGTACATCAATCGCTCACGTGTGTACATGTTTTACATATACCGTGAAAACTTTGAGGCGAAAGGTGACAGTCCAAACTGGTAGTATTTCATTTGTATCAAAACATACAGTCAAGGGATTTTTTAACTCTGGAAGATCCTTTTACAATACATGTCAGGAGGTCAAATACAACTTGTTTCAGCTATCACATTTCGACTTTCTGTTAAAAATTCGAAATTCAACGTGCAAAAAATGGTTGAATTTCTGAAAAGTTTCACATGGAGGGTGTATTTCGTACTAACCCATCGCCAATTTTCGTAAATAACGGGTTTTTGAGCGGGTCAGAGGGAACGAAAGGGTCGACTCTTGGGGTTTTCAAAGTTATTTTGTTTCCTTTAGATCTTCGAAAAGACTGAAAATGGAGGCTGGTTATAGTTGCGAGGCGAGCGCAGACGCCATGCTTAATCAGGGTCCTTTCCCGGGCTCGCCATCGGCTTATTATTACAACAGCCCGCCGCCTCTGAGAGGACCTTCGAAATCGGAACCCGGTAACTTGGCGGAATTCTGCTCGGAAGATAGCCTTGCCCGGAAGCTCAACAATCTCACTTGTTCGTTGAGCCAGGGCAAGCCGATAAACTTCCAAGACATCATGTCATTGAGGACAAGCAGCGAGGTGAGTTGAAAAATAGATAGGGGTTGCGGGATTGAGATTTTCGAGGGCCGGGACGGGATCCCGATTTTTTCGGGAATCCCAAAAAGTTTGGAAATCTCTAAAAATTTGGGAATCCAAAAAAAATCGGGAATCTCCAAGAATCTTGATCTGGTGTTCCGAAAAGTTTAAAAATCTAGTTAAAGTTCAAGATTCAGAAAAATTCGAAAATTTGCAGAGCATTCGGAAAACAAAAATTAGGAGTAACAAAAGAAAACCTTGAAAAATTAGGAGATTATACAATTTCAGGAATTCTGCCAAAATACGAGGTCCTGAATAATTTAAATCCCGAAAAGTCCAGGAATTCCAAAAAGTTTGGGAATCTCAATAGTTTTGAAATCCCGAAAAATTTGGAATTCAAAAAAGATCGGGAATCCCCAAGAATCTTAATCTGGTATTCCGAAAAGTTCGAAAATCTAGTGAAACTTCGAGATTCGGAAAAGTTAAAAAAATTGTATAGCATTCGGAAAACTAAAAAATTCAAAGTCCAAAAAAAACCTTGAAAAATTAGATGATTCCAAAAATTTAGGAATTCTGCCGAAATACGAGGTACTGAATAAATTAAAATTTGTCAAAATCATTTAATGTTTATATGTTATGTAGGAGTTGAAAAACATGGTAAATCCTGTAAAATTTACGATCCTGAAAGGCATTAAAACTTTGAAGAGTTAATTGTTTTTGAAACAGCATAGTTTATCAATCAATAAAATCAATAAAATCAAATTTAAAAGTTTTATAACTACAAAAAATTTCCAAGTTTTTGGACTTTGAAGAAATTTCATTCGTTTCGAAATTTAAAAAAATGTTCAAATCGTTTTGGATTTTAAATTGAAGATATTTGAAAAGTTAAAAAGTTATAGAATTCGCAAACATTTTTCAAAATTTATGGTAATGTTGGCATTTTTATTTTTTTGAAATTAAAGTTTTGAAAAATTGAAGTGTATGAGGATTTCCGAAGTATCATGATATTCAATAGCTATTTTCGTACTTGTGAGAAAGAAGTTAATTTTAGCGAAGACGAAATTTTGAAGGCGAGGCAAAGCCGAGCCTAAATCGACAATTTCTCACATAATTTTTCATGTTGAAGACTCTAAAATCGTCATTTGGCGTTACGCACAGGAGTTAAAAATCACGATTTTAGCGCCTGAAATATAAAAAATTCTCATCATTTTCATTTTTGGAGTTTTGAAATTTTAGGAATCCAAAAAATTGAAAATTTTTAAATTCTTAGAAATAGAATTCAAGAAAATTTTCGAACTTCAATTTTTAGACTAAAATTTTAATTTAAACATCTAAAATTTTCCAAGTTTTTATTTTGATATTTTGAATTAAAGAATAAAAATTAACAGTTAATTATGAATCGTTAATGATAAAATTAAAAATTCATTAACGATTCAAAATTTGAAAAATCAAACTTGGAAGTTTAGAAAGTTTTTTGTTTCTCGAAAATTTCATCAATTTAAAAATTTTCCAAGTTTTCATACTGAATTTACAATTAACATTGCGATTTAAAATAAAAAAAAATTCATAATTTAGAGATATTGAACTTGAAAGTTCAAAAATCTAAAAAATTGTATTCTTATAGAAATTTTTGAAATTCGTTGAAAATTATTGAATAAACAAAAATATTCCAAAATTTTCAGTAATGTATGTAATCAAAAACTGTATGAAGATTTTCAAAATTCTCTAAGATGTAAAAAAATTTTAACTTTCTCTTTTCTGGAGTTTAAAAATTACTTAAACTTCCATTATTTCTAAAATTTGTTTGTTTGGTATTTTTAATGAAAAATTCAACAAATAAAAACTAACGGTTAATTATTAATTGCCAAGAAAAAACAATTGAAAATTCATCAAAAATTCGGAAAATCAAATTTGAAAGTATCAAATCTAAAAATTCCATCATTTCCAGAATTCGCCAAGTTTTTATTCTGAATTTTCAATTCACATCGCGATTTGAAATTCAAAAAATGATTACATGTACTTTATTTGAAATATCCTAGACGGACGTGAAAGCAGCCCAGTTGTTGATGGAGCTCCAAACCGAACTCAGACTCGCAGCAAGCTCCAAGTTAAGTGGGCAACTTGAGCCTCATACTCCAGTACTGAATCCACCTGCTTTAACAGGTGAAATTTTCTTGTATTACAAGCTGCATGACGTAAAACTTCATTATGCCCACCTGGTGAAATAACTCAAATAAAACAGACGTTTTTGTTTAATTTCCCAGGTGTTCAAACATACACTAGACTTAGTGTATGATGCTTTTCATGATCTATTTATAATTAATGAAATTTGCAAGTCATATCATTTGAAAAATATTCTAAACGTGACGAGATTTCTGAATTTTAGTTGTTGAAGATTATGAACGATATTAACATGGTGCACGAGAATTATGAAATTATTATTCGGTAAAAAGTTTTGTGTAGCCACCTGGCGAACACGAGAGCGTGATTACTGATTTACATAAAAATTATTTACAATATTGTAATTCTTGCAATTTTTGAAAACTTTTCGGATTTACCTTGCCAATCACATTTCTATGATTTCGAAAATTGCTTGAATATTTGAATTTCGCATAACTTAGTGAATTTTCAAAATTAGAGTAAGTCAGTGGTATCTATAAAATTAAATTGGAATAACAACATTTTTCTGAAATGTATTGAACGTAATTTTTGAAATAGCCAAGTTTGGCAAAACATCTGCATTTCCAAATCGTTATTGTTCAGTTCGTTAAGTAAAAATTTTAAATCCTGCATACATCTATACAGATTCATTTATTATCTTGACTCATTTCCTTCAAATCATTGTTTTTAAAGAAAACCAGAAAAATTTTCATGATCTTCTTAGTTTCAATAACTCAGTATGAAATATGAAAATTATAAAAATAGTTTTCGAATTTTGTTCATTAGGACTTTTCTGTAAATTCAGGGCAAAAAGGGAGTTTCGACGCCCACGCGGTGTACGCTGGAGACGACGCTGTGAATTTCGGAAGATGGTCACAACTCGCTACTGCAGGGGTCCGTTCGGCGTTGATAGCGCTAATGTCACGTTACGGATTAGACGCGTACAACATTTCCCCGGCGTGCAATTATCCATCAAATAACAAACCACCATCAAATCTAACTCTGCCCACTACGTCCTCTTACTCTCTGTTTGGTGCATAATGTATATATGATGTATAAACGACTGAAACCAGTCTTACTATAGAGTATTTTTGGAATAATGTAATGAAGATTATTTGCAAAGTATGCTAATTTTGGTTGAAACTTTTTTTTCTCACCTAAGAACCGAAAAAAATGTGTTTCATAAGTAGGGTTCTTACAAATTTTGTGTAATCTTTCTGTTTGTTTTCCCCTATACTGTATTTCAATCATTTACGGGAAACTTTTTTTTCACTTTCACGTATTAGACTAGTTACTCACATAGTATGCTGATTCAATCAAAAGTGTATTCGTCTATCATCACATTCGCGAATATAACTGTACATAACTTTAAGAGTATATTGCAAAATAAACGGAAAAGTGACCTCTCGAATGTGTTTTCTTGTTATTTAGTTGATAGCGTACTAGAGGAAAAATATTCAGATTAATCCTTTTTATTTCGGCTTTCAAACAGTTCCTTGTTCTGTTCACGACATTTAATCCTTAATGAAATTGAAAGTGTCAGTAAAAACAACTAGAATAGAATTTCATTTTTAATGGCATTTACAAAAGTCTGATAATGTACATGGTAAAAATATCAACACATCAGAGAATCAATACAATCATTTGAATATTGTATCACTTTAGAAATGACATTAAAATTTATGACACGATTCATGTGTTTTAAAATGTGTTCATGATTCAGGCGCGGTGGGTTTCAACTGATGTGACTTTTGATGCATGGAATGATTCGACGAATTATGGAAACGACCTGTCAACAAAAAATAATTTGCCTAACTCGCATATACATTTAAAAAATTATAAACTGAGGGCTGATTATCAAAAAACTTATTGCATTAATTCTGAATGTCTGCAAATTGGGTTTGAACAAAAAAAAAAACATAAGAATTCTTTACAATTTAAAAACAGAAGTTCTTTGTGAGTGAATTAATTTGAAAGATTTCAAATCACTGAACATATGAAAACGAAAAAATTTCATACCATGTGACTTACAAGGAAATGAAACTGATAAGAAATGCGTTTTAATAAGGTTGGTGCCTTTGAGCCCCTCCTCTTGTTGTTGCTCCTCCCCTCTGTTGCTGCTTGCCTGTGCCTCCTGAAACAATCCCGGGAAAGCGACACGGTCTTCAATTTATAACTCAAATTAACAAACTATTTTTGTAACTTTACTATGAAAGTTTAGAAATCAGCAAGACATGAATGTTAATTTATGTAAACTAAGCAACAACATGAATGTTTTAAAGGACATAGAAGCAAAAAAAATGTACAAGAGGCTACAGGCTGAGGTAGTAAGCAGACAGGGGCGGAGGGGGGATGTAATCTAACATTCACTTCTGTTTTAAAACTGAAAGTATAAAAATCATTTATTACTGCCTGAAAGCATGTGACCTGGAACAAGAAGGCCCTGTTTTTACATTCCCTCACTTAATTACACAACAATTATTAAGAAATTTTAACCCTCAGAGCCTTTTTGTAATTTATGTTGATTCAGAAGTAATTCAATGATTTTTTGGAAAAATAACAAGTCTTGTAAATAATTACATGTTTTTAAAAAAAATTATTAAATATCTACAAAATCAACTAGAAATGATAATCAGCCCCAGCGCTATTCAAAAATTGAACTCACCACCATTGCCATAATCATAATTGCCGTATCCGCCTCCGAAACCAGCTTGCGCATTGCCATAATAATCAGCGCCTCCATATGCATCATATCCAGCACCACCAAAACCCATAGGATTGAATCCTGGGCCTCCCCAGCCACCTTGGGGTCCGCCGAAACCGCGTCCACGACCGCGCATACCGCCACGAGGTACGCCCATCATTCCACCGCGCATGCCAAATCCACCAGCTGCCATGTAGTCTGGTTTGGGGGTTGCTCTTTTAATGTCAACCTAAAAGCATCATTTTCATCAAACATGCATCAGTATGATGTAGTAAAAAAATATCAATTTTTTTTTTAAGAATAAAACAATTGCTCAGAACAAAAACTCTTCTCATTCGATAGTGCCATTCTATCATCTGAAGGTGTCCTAAGATAGTAATTCATCACTGTAATTGTAGAACAAGAATAAATTAATCAAATATTGAATGAAATTATATACCTCTTTTCCGCCAAGGGTTTGTTTAGATTGTTTGACAAGTTCGTTGACAACTTGCTCTGATTCATAGGTAATGAAACAGAATCCTTTCCTTTGATTCTTAACTTTGTCGAACGGCATCTCAACTTGCGAGATCTGTAACATTACGAATTAAACAATAAAAATCTCAAATCCGGTTCAAAAACAAAAGGTAGTAAACAATTATTATACCGTTCCAAATTTGCCGAAGAAACTCTTGACTTCGTCATCAGAGAGTTCGGTAGGTAATCCGCCGACAAAGATTTTGCCTTGGCGGGCTTTAGCTTTCTTAGGATCTACTTTTTTTCCATTAATTATATGGTCACCTGCATTCATGATCTGAAAAAATACATAAATTAAACTTAGAGTATACTGTTATTCTCAAAAAAAGTGAGTGAATTTTACATCAAAAGCCATCAGAAGTGTGGTAAGTATCTTCATTTGATTCAGAAGCAGAACTGTTAATAATCATCATTCTTAGTACATGTAAGAATTGTTATTTAGATCGTTAATTTAAATTTATCATTCAACGTTCACACTGTAATTATAATTATGCGCCAAAAGAGTATCATACTTGTTCAAGGGGCTCAGGTCTGGTAAAAACAATGAACGCGAAACCTCGCGACCTTCCTGTTGACGGGTCTGTCTTGAGGTTGACACTTTCGATCTCGCCATACTTGCCGAAGTGTTCTCGTAATTCCTCTGCAAGAAAAACCCAAAATTTAATTTTCAAATGTCATACTCGTCTTGAATGGAAAATTATAAAACAATGCGCTGCTCAGAATAAACTTAAATCATCTCATATTGACAGACTGCCAGGTCTGCCATCTGAAGGTGTCCTAAGTATAATCATCATTGCTAGCAATGTGTTTTATGGATTGAAATGATACGAGTAATAGTACATACTCTCGCCAGATTCCCAGCTCAGGCCACCGACAAACAATTTTCTGTAAGAAACAGAAGAATGAAATTAGACTTAGCTAATTAAAAATATGCTACAAGTTCCACGGTTTGTTTGAAAATGAAAGAGCATCATTAACAAGGAAAATCTGCAACGTCTAGAAGAACAACTGATGTTTGTGATGGCAGCAATATTCTCAAAAATAACTTACTGTGCTTTTCTGGTAATAAAAACATAAAAATCATGCAAATTTTACTTAATATTAGCATTTACTCTCTGTAAATGCAATTGAAAAAAAAAAGAAAAGGAAACGTACATGTAATACCTACGAGATCACGAGTTGTAATCACCTATTTTCCTTATTAATTTTGTGTGCGATTTACCTAGTGTAAGTGCTGTAAAGCCACTATATTTTACTAATAATCAAGTGGTTAAAAAAAGTTTTGCTAAGAAAAAACGTCAAGTATTAAGTTATCATTGCCTGAATGGACCTAGTTATGCCTAGAAGTGAACAAAAAATTTTCTCTGAATGACGTGATAACATCCAACAGCTGATAGACCCAAGGCAAGATGTTACAATGGCTGGCCAAGGAAGTTACATTTTCACTGCATGAAAATTTATTTTACTTATGTAAGGGGTCGTGCGCATAATACGTAGCGTTATCAGGGGGAAGGAAGGGGGGCAGTTCTCGCATCACATACCATACTATATGCTATTAATGAAATTTGGCTGTATTTCTTTAGGTTTATAGAATAGGATGCTATAGTGTTGAAAATTCGACAACTTTTTCAGGGCACTCCTAGTATTTTTATGTCATATTTATTTTGAGAACATATCAAATTGTAAAGGCTTTTATAGCAATTTCTTACATTTCTAGTATTTTGCAGATTGTTTTAAAGATTCCTGGAATTTGGTTTCAGGAACCAACTATAACACTATCAGTTTTCATAAAGGCATTGCTCAGAAGGTTTTTGTATAGCACTTGACAGACAAGTTCCGTCATCTACACCTAACCTAACCTTAAGTCTTCATTGCAAATTTGCCTTGTGATTAATTTGTTATGTATAACATGATTTGTCCAAAAAAATAATTTTGATTAAAACACATGTTTTTTACTAGAGTCCTAGTATTTTTTTTGTATAATATTCTGAGAACTACATGTTCAAGGATTTGAGGTGATATAGCTACCAGAAATATTCTTAGTACTTTGCACATGTTTTTGATATTTATATAACTTGAAATGATATTCTAGAGCATTTTTTTCTAGTATTTATAAAAAATGTGTTATTTTCTAGTACTTTTATAGATCGCTCTATGGATTTCTAGAATGTGATTCTATGGTAGTTTAAAAATTAAACAACTGTAATTATTATAATTGATTTTTTGAAAAACAGTATCTTCTATATGCATTTACGGTAATTTTTTTTAAAATTACTTGTTCTAGGATTTGAAATGTTAAATTGTTCAGGAAATTGTATTTACATTGTTACTTAGTATTAACGATTCCTAGTATGTATCACATTTTTTTTATAGTAATTATTGAACTATAAAGGATATTCAAACAATTTTTTTACTTTTTTCAGATTTTTTTCTAGGTTTCAGGTATTTGATACTTTAAAAATCTAAACTTGGGTAGATTTTTAATACCTTTAAGACATTTCTAAGAAAATAAAGTCTCAATGTTTATTGATATTTTAAAAATCTCTCTTGTTTTTTATTTTTCAAGTATTTATAAAATATTGAATACTTACAAACATTGCTTTATATGCTCTTCATAATTTAATGCTCAAAAATTTTTAGCTTTTGAGATTCGTAGGTATTTGTTCAGATTTTTCATTAACAAATTCTATCATTGAACTCTTTTACTTCAGTATTTCTTCTGAGTTGGCATGAATCCAAAAATTTTATAATATTTTGATCAATGTTTCTCTAGATTTCTAGAATTCAATGTTCAAGGGCTTAAAATTTTTTAGATTTTTTTTTATCAATCCCTGGGTTGTTACAATTAAAATTTTTTTTTTTACAATATTATAACCAAACATTGATAATTAGAATTTTCCTGAAGAAAAATTCTCCTGAAATAATTATTGTTATATGGAAGTCAACAAAACAACTGTTGAACAAATAATACTAAGTGATTCTTAAAAAATATTTTTTTACAAGTGTGATAAAGGGGTAGGAAGGGGTAAAAACTTTCAAAAAATTACTTGACGTACTATGTGCACGGCCCCTAACTGACTTGACTGTACAATGTGCATATTCATTCTCACAATTCTTGCGTTTTCTCAAACAAGATGCCACTTTACTGTGATTTTAGGGTGAAAGAACTGAGTTTTTTTTTGTTGCTAAGGGATGGTAATAAATACCGTATTCACCAGTCTCTTGCAGACTGTGGAGTCTTCACAGTCATTTACATGGGTTTGCTGTGTGGTTGTTACCATCCGTTTCCAATGCGGTGTCTTGCAACCTGCAGATGAAGCCACATAAACTCGATTAATGGCATTTTAAAATGTCGAGTATAAATGACACGCATGATTGGCATTTAGCTCAAACGACTGTTGTAGTAAGCTGGACTGATTAGATTTTCGTTCCATTACGACTCGATATTCCCTGTTTCTTTCTCTACTTCCATTGATTTGTGATAAGAGTTGTAGCATCATCAATGACATCATTATCCGTTACATGATTGGAGTTTTGGGCTTTTGCAAGTTATTTTATTACTTTTTACAGCTCTCAACAAATTCACAGCCGCAATTTCTTCTAATTGCATTCAGTAATTGGACGAGCAAATTTTTTTTTCTTTAATTTAGCAACAAAACTCAGTTCAAATTTACACATTTTTTTGCTGGCAAAATTCACTGTCTATCGAGATTTGACACACTTAAAACATGTATGTAAACTGTAATTATGACAATAATAGTAGCTACCATAGCTAGTAAATTTTAGCAATATCGCTTGACACAAACAATGTTATTCAATATCTCTCATTTCATTGGAGGATCTAAAAAATTAATGTACTAGTAGTATAAGTTTCAAACATTTAAAATTCAACAACAAAAAATTTAAAGCACATGGAAAATATTTTCTAAAATATTTATACATTTTAAGTGTCGTTGAATTTTAAATGTTTACAAATTCAGGTACATAAAAAGTAAAATAAACCGACATCCTGAACATGTGTAAAAAATAAAAAATAGTGCACCTACTGATACAGTTGTTTGTGAAAAATTCTATATTGTGAGTGGAGCTACCAAACATTTAGTTGAGTGTACAAATTACCTGTAAAATTTTCAGTTCAAAATTTTATTAATAACATACAATAAATATAAAGTATAATAATATGTCCAAAGTTGTTCATACAGCTGTGTAAAAAAAATCTGGAATCTAGAAAACATCAATTTGAAGACTTATGTAGACCAACACGAAAGCTCCTCGAAAGTCTCCAAAAATAGAGGGAAATATGCATCTTAAGCCAAATACTTAAAAGCTAGGGAAAACTCCACTCACAATTTTTCAAATATGATCGCTGATACATTTTCATATATTTAAGTTCCTAACTGTCATTTGACGAAAAAAAAAAATGTTCCATCATTTTTGAAGCTGTGAAAAAATATTAGGAATTAGTTGTTTGAACTGAAATTTTTTTCATTACGTACCGTTTAATTTTGAAAGTAAAGAACTTACATACTATCAGGAATATTTGAGCAGTTGAGAACTAAAGACAAACAAGTAAGAGACGATAGTAGCAACTACATATTTTCAGTCTCTCACTAGTTGTCTTTTGCTCTCAACCACTCATTTGTCAAAAAGTTTTACATTTTTAAAGTCATTGTATTTAATTTTAAGCAGAGTAATGTGATACATATCTAATTTTTACACATTGAAAATCAGCTAATAAGTTTATTTGCAAACTGGAAAAGATAATGAAAGTGACTATTATTACTTTATTTTTCAATTTTAAACCATTTTTTTAACTCTGTTACAAAAAAACTCAGAAATAACGAGTCTTAGGCAATGGAACAAAAAAGTGATTATTATTTCTTAATTTTTTGATTTTCATATAATTCTATTTCCACTTAACTTTTTTTACCTTTTTATTAATATTTTTTTTATTAATTTTATTTTATTTAACATTTAATATTTTTATTTATCTATTTTATTTTAATTAATTTTTTTTTACTTTTTTCGAAACTAAGCGTACAAAGGGATCCTTTTAGGATTAAGTTTACAACACTGACAGATAAAAAAATATTATTGATAAAAACCAGTGACACAAATTCTAATTTTTAAATGAAAATATCCTATTTTCTTACATTTATTATGAACTGGAATTTTTGTAAAAAAAAAATTGTGTATAAACTTTTATACAGCAAATAATATTTTATGAGAAGTTTTTATTATTTGAATCTTAAAAGTTTGATTTCTTTGTATACGACAAATTTTATCCTGAAAAATAAAATAATTTTTGTTTAACAATTTTGAAAGCTTTGCTGAATTTGCTATTTTGAGGTTTTGAATCATTAATAGTAAAAAAAAATTATTGTGTGATTTTTAACATTCTTAACACTTTTTTTAATAGAAAAATGAAGGAATGATGGTCACTTTCTGCTAGACAGAAAAAAATACAATGCTTGTCAATGACAGATGATAAATCACTTCTGAGAAATTTTTGAAAGTAGAAAAAAATCAAGAAAAGGCAGGTAAGGCCCAGATCAGGGAAAAAGAGAACTCAATTCAGAACGCGAAGCGTGTCTAATCTAATTATCTTTTATCTTTGCCCTTCCATCATAGATTTGGATTTTCCATGATTCGAGATAACAAAACTTCGAGTTTCATTTTCCCGACATTTGTTATTTTTCAAGCGTGAATCATGACTGTCGGTATCGAAATATCTATTTATAGAAAATCGAATCAAATAACCACGATTACGAAAATTCCTTCTGGGAAATATGACTGAAAAACAGCGACAATTTAGCAGCACAGTTAAAATATCCGAGAAATACGATAAACTAGCATTGATACTTTGAATGTGAGTGCCGACATTTTGCATGACGCAATACAAAGCAACGCGGCTCCTTAGCCTCGAATTTATGAATCACAAGCAACAAATAGCAATTAAATTTAAAAAAATATAACCATCAATCGCTAGAAAAAATGCTAATGAAGATAATTCTTTCGTTTATCATGAAATATTTGCTCTTCAATCTTAGATGTTTATGGATTAGAATTCTATGTAGGTCCGATGTTTATAGGCGTCGTACATTTTTTAACACTAATTTAGTGTAGAATATTGAGAGTTTTGCACGAGTGTAAATAATTTAATGGGAAATCAGAAATTACACACAATATGAACATTCGGCTGAAAAATTTGACGTTTATTTACCTGTCTTCCTGCGACTGCGAATCCTGTCCGTTGGAATTTCCATTCAAACCTCCTGCAGATACATCTTCAGAGTAATTGGCCATAGTGTTGCTGTGTTTTACTTGTAAATTAAATATAAAAAATTACGCTGTAAAATTTTGTTAGAAAATAATAGAAGATACCACACGATGTTTACTAACTAAAGTTACGCCGTAAAAGAACGAACAAGGAAAAATTCTTCAATACTGACTAAAAAAATTGTGACGTCATCGATAGTTTTATATCGTTTGAAATATCGATCCTTTCGATACCAAGATGGCGGATTTTTAAGTGGGGGTAGCGAGCGCGCGAAATTCAAATTATACAGCGTGTCCACCTTGATAATAAACACTATTTTATTTCCAAGTCCAAACTTTTCCACGAAAGGAAAAAGGTGTGACCTTTTTTAAAGGTCGCAAATTTAAATATCCGTAGGCGAGCAAAAGGAAGACCTCAATTTTCCACGCTTCAGCCGCTACGAGCACCTGTATCACACTGTGGAACAAAAAAAAAGCCAAAGAAAATTCCACTCGCAGCATGTACCTACTTTAAGGCGAGGGGATCGCCGTTGACGTGCGAGAAAGACGCAGAGAATAGAGAGCGTGTGAGAGGAAAGGAGACGCAAAGGTGAAAGTGAATCCCTCGCCTTAAGACCTCCTGAAACTATATCCGAAAGATTTTTTGCTCTATCACGTCACATTAGCGAGTAATAATTTTTCGAAGATTTAATCAATTGAAATTTTTAATTTCTTTGGTTTTCACGCTTTTGGATCTTGCAAAAAACTATGTTGTTCAATTTTTTCTCTAGATCTCAAATATGTAATTAAATTCACGATTTGATCGCTCGCTCAACAATTGAGTAGCACTACGAAAACTTTATTTCTCGGAACGACTTGGAATCATCAAGCCCTATAATTTATTGATCCGTGACGGGTACCGCCTGAACCGTCGTCTTTAAGGCGCATTCCCAGCTTGTGGAACGCGTTCGGTCCCGGGGCCGTTCCAAAGATTTTTCCGAGAATTCGGTCCCATTCCAAGGTATTTTCAAAGAATCGGCTTCGGATTCTCGGAAATTTCCACGGCCCCGGGGCAGGGTTGCCAGACGGCGATTTTTTGTCTCTTTCTACACTGAGAGAACGGTACAGGAATGGTTCCTCCTCTGACCGGAATCATTGTACGCGAAAAGAGAAAGTGTGTGGCGTAGTGATGTGTACTGTGCTGG